>VVHJ01044828.1:1402-19118 GCA_015107715.1 Tylochromis polylepis | reverse complement strand
ATGTTGTGTGTATGTGATGGTCTACATGCAGAAATGCACATCTCCAGACAAAGGAAAGTGCTGAGTCATACTTTCAAGGCTATGGAAAGTTACTGGCTGCATCTACTACTAATAAGCATGTGACAATCTCTAATTTTATGACAATAACAATCACTCTCACAGTTATTAACACTTGATACTGAACAAGTTTAAATGCCCATGGTGAGTTCATGTATTCATAGGTCATTCTCTTTTTCTTACTTGTGGAAGGCTTGGGTTTGTCATTTGCATGTGCATCAAAGTATAAAAAGCCAAACCACCATCTGGCAGATGTCTACACCACTAACATACAAAACAAGTGCCTTCTTGTTTATGCTGTGCTGGAGTCTCTCGGAAAATGTGATTTGTTTCGCAAAGCACTTACATGTCACTGAAATTATAACAGCCATAGTACTGGACAGGATGTAGAGTGCCACCGTCACTTCCAGCCTTTGCATATGATCTACCACTTTGCTGCTGAACAGATCCAAGTGGTATATCTGATTTGAATTAGGTTTTAGTGTTTGTGTTTTACTTTGTGTTTAGGTTTTAGGCATGACTTGGTGATTTACAACTGACTTACAGCTCTTATCATTTTTTTTTTAAAGAAAGCAGTTATTTTATGTTAGAAACATGATCCATGCAGATTAAAAATGGGACAGCTGACCTCTAAACACTTTAGATTGTTTTAATGGATGGTCAATGTATTGGTGACTGCATGTGCAACCTGTGATGTCAATGCAGCATCATAACCTTTGACACTTACACTTTCGGCATGTGCAACGCTCTGCAATCACCTGAGAAATGTTGCTGCTGAAAAAAATGCACTGCCAGAATACCAACAGATGATGAAGTGGAGTTGTAGAAAGTAGCCTCATAAACTCAAGCTTTCTGCAGAAAATCTCATCTTTTCCATTTATTGTGGCTATTTCCCTGCACAACTTCTGTGCCATCTGGGAATCCCTATGCTGCTGCATTGATGGATTGTAGTGATGCCTCTGGAGACTCACAGACTTGTGCCTCCAGCTCATTTGTTGTGCCAGCAGCACTGCACACACCAGGTTACAAAAATTGGGAGGGCTGCAGCCAGCTGAAACACCACCAAAGCATCTCATGTGCCAGCAGTAATGATGTCACTTTTGGAGTCTGCTGCTGTTCACAAGCGCAACGCAGTTGTATAAATTAAGCATTATAGTTCAAACAAAGAGTATGCAGACAGGTGACAAATTCAAGGAGAAACCAATATAAACAGACATGAATTAGGCCTGGCCTGTACTAAAATAAAAATTTAATGAGAATCTAAATTGAAAAATGTTTTCAGTTCAAGACTTAGCATAATCAATCTCAGAAAAGGGAGTCAAAGTGACTTAAAATCTGCCTCTTTTCCACTGATGTGGTGCCAGTACCTAATGTGGCATTGTTCTACCAGTGATTGATGCCAGTAGCTAAAAGCTGACCGCCTGGACGTTCCAGCTCCGATGGGTGATGAAGCTCATTGTAGAACCAAACACATCTTATCATGGTGTGATCAAAAAGTCACACAACTCTTTGTTTAAAAAGCCAAACCCATACCTATTTTTTGTTTGGTGGTTAGCCACTGCAACCACCTCTTTGTGAAGACCTTCACCATTCTTCTGTCCTCCTTCCTCTGGAAGTCTGAAAGTCCTGTTCTGACACTTTTGCACATTTACAGTTTTAGCACTGACCTCAAAATTGCACAAGAGCAAATACCTTGTGGTTTTTTGTTTGTTTGTTTTTTAATGGTACTGTGCAAAAGTCTTGATTCACCTCTCATTTCTTTGGATTTTGCTTCCAAGGAGCCAAACTTCCTTGTAATTTTTTAAAGTGGTGTTGCAATAGTGTTCAGAGCTTTCCGGAAGTCTTTTTCTAATTTTTTCTTTGGATATCAGCTGTATTTTTTTTTTTAACTCATTTTCAGTCCAGTCCATTTACCTGAGCATTTTTTTGTTGTTGTTTATTAAGTCACTTAACATTGACCTCTGATTCATTCAAGTATAACAAAGACACCTAGCTCAAGGGATGGCTCAGTGCTATAACTATACACGACAGGCATCCTAGCAAGCAACCAACCTGAAATTGTATCTTTAGGGATTTTGTTACTAATTTTTTGTTGTTGTTAAATCTACAAAAAATTGCCAAAGGTAACACAGTTTGACTGAAATAAAGTAGCATTTTTGACTCAACAGAATAATTCCCAAAGAGCTATTAACTGAAAACTTGGCATATATTGGCACGATGCGCAGTGAACCCTTAAAACATTAGAGGAAACTGGACAAGCAGAGGACGTAAGAAGAAGTGGTAGGCTTAAAAAACTATCTACAGCAGATGAACAGTATCTGAAAGCTAGGTCCTTAAGAAATATATTTAAAAAAAAAAACCAAAACCTGAGAGCTGCATGTGGCCCTTCGGTGGATTCATCTACAGGGAACACAAGAAATAGACTGAAAATCAATGGCATCAGATCTTATAGAGTTATGAATTAACAAAAATTTCAGTTCAAATCATTTTCATTAAGCATGGAAGTGGTCATGATAAAGGTCCGACAGCAAGTGTCTTCAGCCATTAATCTGTATTTACACAATACAGAAATGTGCCATTAGGTTTTGTTTCATCTTGCAATGCCTTGTGGTGCCTGATTGATAACAACTTCGTTTTACAACATGACAATGATCCCAAACACATTGCCAGTGCAGTAAAAACATACCAGGATAGAAAAACACACAATGGAAGACTACCAGTCATGGATTGGCCTCCCCAAAGTCTGGACCATAACATTGTTGGAGCAGCGTGGGATCCTCAGGACAGAAAATGGAACAAAAGGCAGCCAACAGCTAAAGAAGAGCATTGGATGTCCTTCAAGAAGTCTGTAGAACTAATTCTGACAAAATATAAAGAAACAAGGGATGGCTCAAGACTTTTACACAGTGCTATGTACCCCTAGAGTCAGACTCTACTCTGAGTTTGCTGCAACATCCTTAAGTGTGTGACGGGAGACGGCTTGGGGAAATGACCTAAAGAGTTGCTTGCTATTGAAAAGGCACCATATTGAAATGGCAGGATCATTGCTCACCACCTGCCCTACACACCTGAGCTAGCTCTCTGCATCACTGTCGTCTTCTTCCCCAGAATAAACTACACAAATCTTACACCGACTGTGCACCTGAAAGTGATGAAAACAAGACTACCTTAAGTGCTCTAAACTCTGTAACACTTCTGTGACACTGACTGACCGTGAAGTTTGACTAAAATCTCCTTTTTTTAGTGCAGTATAGGAAGAAGGAATTTGCTGTTAGTCAGCTATAGATTAGCAAATAGGAATAAAAAACTCCATATATTTCTGGACCAGTCATGGTGCTCATTTAATGACTGCAACTGACATATTTATGGAACATTACTTATTAAATGAAAAAAAAAAAGTTTGGCTGACTTACAAACTTCAGTGTTATGACTTCAGTGTTATTACTTGAGCTGCAGTTCAGAGGCTCAACGCTTAATGAGCAAGATGGGTGCCGCTTGTCAGTTCTAATGGCTGTTTTCTGTGTGCAGCAGACCATGGCCTATGTGGGTCATTCTTCAAACATCCTGCCAAACATTTGTTGCCAAGCACCCCTCGTGTTTCTCATAACACATGACAATATAATGGTCAAATGGGGCCAGTTAGTTTGACCAAAGACAGTATGGACTAAGGGTGAATGATGAATCAGCAACAGGGTATTGATCTTTGCCTTTACCACATATGGGTCTACACAGCAAAGCAAACAGAGTAAAGCACCTTTCAGTCACTTTTATGGAGCCTGTCCAGTTACACCTAATGGCTACATGTCACATGAAGAAGTAGAACTATTGAGTTGAGCTCAAGCAGCTGACTTTGTTGTTTTTGCTTTTTCATTGCTACTTATAAACAAGACCTGCAGTCATATTTTCATTAAGTGACTTGTAAATCACTGAATCTCGAGTATTTTCATAACACAACAATTCAAAATCATCAGGATTTCATAGGGGGCTGTCTCTTATGCTAAAGTGAGCTGTGAAGGCAGTTGCTGCTGACAAAACTGTGCCTGCAGGCACAGACGACAAAAGGCTTCACTCTTTGGTCAGGTTGTTGCTCACATAATCTTATGGCCTCTATAGCTCTGACTTCAGTCCTCCAAAGCAAGTGAAAAAACTTTTAAACGGTAGAACTGCTGGTATGAGCATCTGCTTGCTACTGATAAAAAGACTGCCAGCATCAGACATGATGTGACATGGCATACTGGTCAGGGACTGAAGCTTCTGATCAAAGGCATCCGGTGATCTAAAACTGATTTTTCTGTATGGTGTTAGAGGTCGAGGGAGACTTTTTTTTCATCATGGCGCAGCAGGGCAGCATGTTACAATCGAGGAATTGGAATGTGATTTCTCTTTTTGCTCAAATGATGTATTTAATTGTTGATTTGTAAATGCAATAGGTAATAAATGTCCATCTTCTTTTTCTTGTCTACTTCTTTTTGTTTTACTATGCTATTGATAAGGCACATGGTAACAAGACTTCACTCAAAGACATTAAATCAAAATGTAGTCAATTTGTAAAGCTCAGCAAAAGGATTCACTTTATTGCTCTAATTACCATAGAAGAGCACAACATGGAATAACACACAAAATAATCACTAGAATTTTGCATTTTTACAAGGTTGCATTCCTGCTTCTTTGTCAGTGCCTACTCATATCAGTTTCCCCAGAATCTCAGAAATGCCAGCTTTTTTCCTTCAAAGCACTGGCATCAGATCAGTCATAAAGAATCACAAAAACTGATGAGCCTCACTCTTTTCTCAGCTGTCAGTGATGTAAGGGAGGTTTTCTTTCCCTACATCATTGTAATCAAGATCCTTAAAAAAAAAGAACCAACACGTACTGGAGCTACAGTCTATTGCACAAGTTGTTTTATGTCAATACACATTGGAATAGAACAGACAAATGGCTTTATTTTAATTTTTTGAACTTTATTTGAATGTAATTTTATCAAGGATCTACTTTCACAATGTTAATAAGTTGTCCTTTATTCCAATAAAGCCACTGCAATACTTGAAAGAACACACAAAGCTTGCCAGATAGAAAAATTCCTAGTCTAGGCAGATCAGGTGACATGAAATAAAAAAAAAAAAAATCCCATCCCACATCTGGGCTTGTGTTATTTCTTCAGCTTCTGGTTCCATGGCTTCCCTAATTAGGTAATTACTGTATGTTGTGGAGGTAGTGAATTGTGAAGAGCAGATCCTCTTTTGACCCAGAGGGAAAAGAGACTGCTTTTGGTCCTGCCATACAAAAACTGTGAGCACAACCCCTTGGGCAAGGCTACATTCAGCTTCGAGGCTTTTAGAAATGAGATAATTTCCACCCTGTGAGAGGACTTGGTGAATCATGCTGAAAACAGAGGTCAGGAATGTGCTGGAATATGAGCTACCAACATTTGGGGCTGACAGTAAGACTGTAATGTGTTCAAACAGAATTTAAATAGTTTAAATATATATATATATGGTTGGAGGAAAATTATTTGGTCCCCTGTTGAATTTATAAGTTTATTTACTGACAAAGAACCAAAATATTTTATGGTAATTTTATTTTAATTGAGAAAGACAGGATATCAACCAAAAATCTAGAATAAACAAAATTACCTATAAGTTGATTTGTATGTCACTGAGTGAAATAAAAAAATTGATTCCCTACAGTGCAACCAGAATTCTGTGTGCCACAGACTGGCTGTGTGCCCATGTTTCATACAGATTGTAATCAATCAATTACAGATACTTCTGATCTCATCTCGTTATGTCTATAAAGCCCACAGAATCAATTTCTTCCATTTCAACCTCTCCATCAC
The DNA here is from genome assembly GCA_015107715.1 of Tylochromis polylepis. NCBI lineage: Eukaryota > Metazoa > Chordata > Actinopteri > Cichliformes > Cichlidae > Tylochromis > Tylochromis polylepis. The sequence goes on along the minus strand of VVHJ01044828.1, from coordinate 13,225 downwards.
CATGGGGAAGACCAAAAAGCTGTCAAAGGGCATGAGGGACAAGATGGTAGACCTGCTCAATAGGCTACAAGACCATCAGCAAGAAGCTTGGTGAGAAGGTGATGGAGGAAATATAAAATCAATTGTTCTCTGACTGGAGCTCCATGCAAAGATCTTGCGTCATGGGTTGATGATCACGAGGAAAGGTGATGGATCACCCCAAACCTACACAGGAAGCACTTGTTAATGATCTGAAAGCAGTCAGGACCACAGTCACCAAAAACACCACTGGTAACACACTATAGTAATGGACTGAAATCTTGACTCTTGAAAGCACATGTACAGTCCTGTCTTAAGTTTGCCAGTGAACATCTAAGAAAACTTGGGAGAAAGTGCTGTGGTCAGATTAATCTAAAATCCATCTGTTTGGCATCAACTCGACCTTCCGTGTTTGGAGGAAGAAAAATGTGTATGACCCAAAGAACACCACAGACAGTCACGGAGAGGCCAGTGGACGGGGTCATATACTGTAAAATCTTAAGCAAGAACCTCCTTCCCTCAGCCAGAGCACTGAAGATGGGTCGGGGGTGGGTCTTCAGGCATGACAGTGACCCCCCCAAATATCGCCAAAGCAAAAAAGGGAGTTGCTGAAGAAGTAGCTGATTGAGGTGATGGAGTGGCCTTGCCAGTCTCCAAACCTCAGTCCTATAGAAAGTCTGTGAAGGGAGCTGAAGCTTTGAGTTTGAAGTTTTGAACCAAGAAACCTAAAAGATTTAGAAAGTTTCTGTAAAGAGGAGTGGACCAGAATCCCTCCTTATATGTGTGCAAACCTGGTGACCAACTACAAGAAATGTCTTACCACTGTGGTTGCCAACAAAGGTTTTTCCACCAAGTACTAAATCCTGTTTTGCTTGGGGATCAAATACCTATTTCACTCGATGACATTCAAATAAATTTATAACTTTTATTTAATGTATTTTTTTCCCGAGGTTTTGGTTGCTATTCTGTGTCTCTCCATTAAACTACCATAAATATTAGAAACTGTTAATTTTCAAAATCATTATTTACCCCACTGTATTGAGAGACAACAAGGGTTGTCAAAAACAAAAACCCAATAACACTCAGATCCTAATCTATACTAATATTTTGTATTGGATTAGATATTATTTCCAACAGTCGATACAAACATTGCTGTCTTCAACTTGACATTCACAACATGGAGCAAGACTTTACAAGGAATTTTGTGTGTTCAGCAAAGCTCCCATCTCAGCAACATGGAAGGATTAAACAGTTATCACAAATATCCCCCCGGCTGGCATTAGCCGTTTCAGTATTAGCAATTACCCGAGCAACATTAGCTGTCTTTTGGAGCTTAGCAGCATACAGTATCAGTCCAGTCTGTTTGTAACATTCAAAGATAGTATTAAAACACAAATATATGTGTTTTCTCTGAAAGCCCGTCACTGAAGCTGAGAAACATTAAAGAGTGAGTACAAAGAAACCGTGACCTAGCTTACCAACTCTTTCTGATTAGCACCACAGACGGGCCAGAAGCACAGCACTATTGTAGACTTCCTAGCAATAATGTTTTCTTTTATGCCTTTTTGCACTACATAAGGGAATTTTAAAATATTTGCCATCATATATCTATATGTATATAACAAAGATATAGTGGAGTTATTAGAAGAGAATTAACAATTAATCTGAACTTGAGCAAGATAGCAGAGTACAGCTAGGAGTGTTTGGCCAGTCTTCTAAATAAACAGAATTATATATTTGCTTTTATCTAATTTTACTTGTTTTTTTTGCACTTCCTTCCTTTCTACAAAGAGTGAAAGTCTCTTAATCAATGCTTCTTGATTCTTTGTTACAGAGACCAGAGAACCGCACAGCAGCAGAAGAGACACTCATCATAATGGAGTACTCAGTATCAGTTGGCAGGCATATTACAGCCATTCTGTATAATTTACAGTGCTAGCATGGACTAATGGTTGTATAGCTGGTATGCTAAAATGCTTTGGTCAGGCATCCTTTTCTGTTAAAAATTGTAAATGGGCTGCATTTATATAATTTTTTCTAGTCTTAACGACCAGTCAGTGCGCTTTACAGTACGGGCCAGGTTCACAGTTTCCTTCATGCAATGTTAATATATGTACAACACTTTCCTGTCCGGCAACCTGTCCAGGGTGTACCCCACCTCTCACCCTATGGTAGCTGAGATAGGCTCCAGCCCCCCTGCGACCCTGAATGAGATAAGCAGAAGAGAATGGATGGATGGATAGATATTTCCACTAATTTCTCTTCCCACTACAGTGTCTGCCAGAGTGAATCTCTTAAACAGGCAATGGTTACAGGTATTAACAACCCTTCTTTGCCTCTTAAATAAATACCACCGATCACAAACAGCTATACCATATACAATCGCAAAATTAGGGTCCGATGTGTCACCTGCGCTTGTTGCAGCTAAATTTGTTCGATGAAATACCTGAAATCTCTCAAATCCCAGGATTAACCTGTGGACAATAGAGATTAGCACTGCAGCCAAACTACGATCAACAGAGATGACTAGTGCCATACGGCTTTTTTCCGCTAAGAGGCTTATATTTCATAGAAGGTTATCTCTGGTCATATGTAATTTACACTGCAGTTATTAAGCATAGCCACCACCATGTTTAGTTTCTGCAGTCAGAAAAGATTATATTGGGACCACACAGTGGGGTGCTAATTTAAACCTTACAACGTGACATCTGGGTATAATGCACAGTCACTGATACCTTTTAAGTCTTACTAAGTAACAGGCTGCCAAAATTTCACCTCTCAATAAGAACTATATCGCATTAATGCACAACAGGAACATTATTTGTCAAAGATTCAAGTTAAAAATGCTCCGAAAGGTCTGAGAATGCAGGTGACTGAAGGTACCTGGGAATATTTTAACCACAATACAGATGACACTGCAGTAAATACTGCTATCCAAATTTCTTTACATATACTGCCATTTATTTTTAGTTATTTATGCTTTATTTTGGAGTGCTATTACTCAACAAGAGAAAATTGCCTTGCTCAAGAAGCATCTCATCCAAGTTGGCAGAGCACCTAGACCTCATGCATGTGTTTATATTCATGTCTGCTTAAGAGTGAGTTGGCACTCTGCTGATCAGAGGTGTGTAAAATTGCCAACACAGAGACACAAGGTGAAAACGAGTGCAACAGTACTCATGCTGAGTTAGTCACCAGTAAAAATGACACATTACCTTGCACAAATAGAATGGTTAAGGACGTTTAAGGGTGTTCTTTTGAGGATGATCTGCATTGGGAAGAATGTTTTCTCCCTTCTGTTCTCCATATTGAAGACTAGAATAATTTAACTGCAGTTTTCTTTCAGTGATTGCCTTCTGTCTTGTGTTACCTATCAATATCCACTGATTTAAAAAAAATAAATAAACTGGGGTTTAGTTTTAATTTGTAGCTCATAATTAAACTGAAAATGAAACTATGTAGTTGATAAGGTGTGTAAAAACATAGTAAATATAGCATATCACCTGTAAATGTATCAGGATGCATAAAGTCAAGCTCGTTAACAAGACAAACATCCAAGCAGGGGCATAAACTATGAGCCATTCAGCTGGAAGGTTTTTCATTAAGCAGGCTACAATACATTTGTTAGTTACATTTGTTCAGTTATCTGTTGAAAGAAAAGAACTGCCTTTAATCTGCAAGAATTATGCTATTATACTGTTATTGCCTGATTTCGTTCCCTATCGCCTCTCCTCTGCCAGGCTGAACTGTTTCTTTTGTTGCACCGACACCTTGAGTGTATCTAATAGCTCCACTTATGGTCATAAAAACTTAAATGTGTGTTCACTTACTGTCAGGTTGGAGCCAAATGAGTGATCCAAACACAAACCTACCGAACACTTAACCTACACTGATGGAGATTTTGTTTTATCGCCAGTGGAAGTGTTATTTATAGCTACTACAGGTATAACTCACCATAGAAATCTGTTTAGTTGTTGCCAGTATTGTTCCTATAAGCTGAGTTAAAGAACAAAAGTTTACCAGCAGACATTAAGACATTGTTGGATTCAGTCTGGATGTTATTCTTCATTTCCACAGTCAAACCTCAATATCTGATATTAAAAAAAAAAGTGTTAAACACCTGTTACTATACTGCACATGGAAGTGATTTAAAATCTAATTATGATATGTATATTTTATGTGGAGTAGGCTGAAAAGCTTCCTGTGTGCTATTTACATTTTTTAACCAAATTTTATCCTCTCAGCTACTGAGTGTGTTTTCAGTGGCACCTGATTGTAACTGTGATGTTGAATTCTTGATTCTACTTACTTTCCCCAGCCAGTCATCTGAGCTTGAGTGTGTCATGTGCAGTATTATTTGCCAGAGTGGTCCAAATGCATCCCACTGACATCTGATAATCCTCCACATCCTTGCAGTCCTAACAGGCACAAGGGCAATTACAAGAACTGCATCACACAAGTGGGCACTTGACTGCTTACTGCAAGTGTGGGTTTTGAGAGGGACCCTTGGCACCGGTGAAGTACACCTGAGTGTGATGGACTCAGGAGTTTATTAGTCAGACCTGCAAGATCATCTCACTCTCATCTCCAAGCTCGGCAGCTGACATTTCTCTTTTTGATTTGTGTTTCAAATCCATGCACTTTCACACCCTATAATATTTATAGACACTGCGTGCATAGGATTGCATTGTGTGTTTAAAATAGTATTATTTAAGAACTACGTGTTGTTTGCTCTCTTTTGAGCTGGGGCGTGAAAGCACTTATCCAAAGTTCATTGGAGAATGTTGCACAAGCATGCAAATGATTTGTTCGTGGTCACCCTGTTTGTTGCCAGACGGAACATATGACTAGTGTCTATAATCCTCTCTGTAAAAGAGTAATGCACCACGCATAATACTTAAACTGGTCAATCCTAAAATATTACAAGGGATTCTTTTTAGTGCAAAATCATAATGAACAGTGAAGTCAAACTCTTTGTTGCTGACTAAAATGAAGGAAATGTAAGGAAGATAATAAGCATGCGTCTGAAATAGTGGGGTTATATCTGCTATAGCAACAAAAGCGTTTTTAGTAGTTTGTTTTTTTTATAGTAATTACAGAACTTTATGTTTTCCTAGCATGTAGCGAAGTTCAGGTAAAAAAAAAAAAAAAATCAACTTGTTCTTCTGAGCTTAAAAAGTAATCCAAAAATCAGGGCCAAAAAGGCTGGCCTACAAAACATGTTACATGAAATAAAAGTTACCAGCTGACTCTAATTTAACCATTTTGCTGAAGCAGAGGACATATTTATTTAGATCTCTGCTTCTGGATTTTAGCAACCTGTCCTGGGAGTTAAAACAAAACAACACAAAACCCTATCCACAGCTTTTGCAATCATGCACACAAACCACATCTCAAAGAGCTTGTGACTGTGAAGAGACGAACAGGATACATTCAAAGATTTGACAACCTAAGAGTAGAAAAGGTAAAGTGAAAAAAAATGAAGCAGACTTGGTTTAAGTTTATTTAAAGAAGAAACAAAGATGAAACAAACCACTAGGCACAACATTTTAGGTTCCATATGGCATTAACTGCAAAACTTGAAACAAAATGAGCCGCATCATAAACATTTATTTCTCCAGCCACATGTTCATCTGTCTATATTAGTCCTTTCTCTCCACAGCCTCGAATCTGTGCTCATCTCTGTAATTCCTGTATTTTTTTGTGCCCTTTTCCTTTGTTTCTTTGTTTCTAGTCACTGTCAGGTCAGATGGCACAGACAAAGTGCAAAAGGATTAATATGTTCTCTCCTGTTTTTCTTTTTCTGTTGCCCTTTTATTGCCATCCAATTAGTAGTGTGCAGCCCTATTGTCTCAGCTGTAATTTCAGCTCTTATTGGCATCACCTACTGCAAAACAGGAAAAGCATGACATTTCCAGTATGTTAAATTAGTGAACTGGCAGATTGTACCGCAGATGTTTGTGTGATGTGTGAATGCATAATTCGGCCTCTGGTCTACCCATTTCCAAATATGGTATATTCTTTCACTTACAGTGCAGCAGATCAGTGACCAGCATCACTCAAAGAGGGCAAATAAGAGAAATGAAGATACAGCTTTTTTTTTCCTCGAAAAACTTTCACATTTTATTCACCAAATTAGGTAAGTAGACTTAGTGCCCCTTGAAAGAAGAAATGGCTTCCTGAAATGCATGAATAGCTGATATTAACAAGGAACACTCATCTGGCACTCCATTAACTCAGACTGAATCTACAGCTCAGTGAGACAGCCAGACAATCAGACCATATAGGGCATGTGTCTTCTAAGTCTTTAATACCCTTCTTCTTTTCTAGGAGAGGGAGAGGGAGAGGGAGCACTTTACTTTGGCAATACAACATATATTCAACACAGATCTCCTTCCACCTTGAATGAAGTGTATTACAGTCTCCTTTAATACTTTGTCTTCTTGTTTCTCATTTTACGGCATGCCTTCCACAAAGTAAAGAAAACAGAAATAATGAGCAATGTGTTCAAAATTGTGATACAAAAATAACTCCTTTATTTTTTTTAAAGGAGTCAGAAAAAAAATAAATAAATAAACGACCTTACTCCTGCAGTTCTTTAAATCTATGCTTTCAATTCAAGGACACTTGTAAAAACCTCCCTTTTATGACATTTTGACCGGTACAATGTTGTGTTATGTCACAACTATATGCATTTGAAGACGCAGTTTTAAGCAAACAAGACATGCCCAATGCAAATCAGTGAAACTACATTTACCCCACACAATTTTACCTACAGGGTGTTAGTAACCACAGTGCCTATATGACAGGGCTCTCAAACTTAAATGAGCTGTGGGCTACTGCTGGCACGGTCATCTCATGTGAGGGCCACTTTAGTGTTCAAGTAGTACAAAAAAACCCAAACAAACAAGCAAGAAAATTTCAAATATTGTATAACAAGACAAAGCTGCAAATGTGAACGCAAAATCTTTTTTTCTCGCTCTTAACTAACTGAAGCCTTTCAGTGAACTACCAAATAAACACATTGGTACTCTCTTTCGGGCCAGACACGTGGCAGCACTTCTGCTATAATTTTGTTCGTATTTAACAAAATAAAAATGCAGACATAAGTGTACACATTAGTTTTTGACTGCTAGTGAAAATTGTTTTCTTTACAAATAAATCTCTCACTAAACTAACACAGCCAATCCCTCGACACATTTGTACTCGCTGCTCATATTGCCTTCATATTAAATAATTTTTTGCTTTTTAAAGAACTTCTTTTAACATTGCACACAACAACAAAGAAATCCTCCCTAACAAAAAAGTAACTTCAAGGGCCAAATTGCATTTTAGTTCTTCACGTCAATATACGGGCCGCAAGTAGGGGTGACGTGGGCCGTACGTGGCCCCCGAGCCGCGAGTTTGGGACCCCTGCTATATGGCATATATACACTCGACACCTTTTGTAGTACCAGGTTGGATAATAACCTTTAACATTAAGAGCTGCCCGAATCCTCTGTGACATACATTCAAGAAGGTGCTGGATAGAGTCCTCAGAGATTTTGATTCATATTGTCGTAGCTTTATCAGCTTTAATGATGTGACTCTCCCTTTCCCTCAAATCCCAATGGTCATCTATCAGATTGAGATCTGTTATCTGGAGGTCATCTAAATACAGTGAATACATTGTTACGGTCAAGAAACCAGACTAAGAAGATTTGGGCTTTGTCACATGGTGCTGTTAGAAGCAGCCATCAGAAGATGGGCACACTGTGGTCATAAAGAGATGGATGGATGGTCAGCAACAATTCTCAGTTTTTACTAAGTGTGCCAAAGTATGCCAACAAAATATCCTCCACACCATTAAGCTGCCACCAGTCTGAACAAGGAAGGATAGATCTAATCATTTGCATTGTTTACACAACATTTTAACTCTACCATCCAAATGTGGCAGCAGAAACTGAGACCAGTCAGTATTTTTCTAATCTTCTATTGTTCAGTTTTGGTGATCCGTGTGACTTGTAGCCTCAGTTTCCTCTTCTCAGCTGACATGCGTGGCACCTAGTGAGGTCTCTGTTGTTATAGCCCATCTGGTTCAAGGCTTTATGTGTTTTGCATTCAGAGATACTCTTTGACAGACCTTGATTGTAACAAGTGCTTATTTGAGTTACTGTTGCCTTCCTATCAGCTTGAAAGAGTCTGGCCTTTCTCCTCTGACATTTGGCATCAAGAAATGGATTTTCACCCCAAAGACTCACACAAGTTTTGATGCCACTCACAATTTCACAGCTGGGTTACATGTATTGGCAAGGTTCTAACTTTTCTATGAAAATACTGGATTACTATGCTATACTATAGTATATAGCACATACTATGATAAGTATATATATATGTGTGTGTGTGTGTAAAAAAAGAAATTAGACAAGCAGCATGTAGAGTCGATGGGATGACGTAGAAGCCTACTTGGCTGGTGGATAGTGATCTAAAGCCCACCCATAGTGCTGCGTCCGTTTACAAAGCTGTAGTTTTCAACAGAATACTTTCTCAAAATGTCAAAGCACTGAGGAGTACCGATAGAGCCACGGTTTTTCCTGCAAAACAACCACAGCTAATTCCATTAACATATGCAGTCACTATCTTGACAGTTTGTAACAAAGGTAATGCAAGTACAAAGTAAAAGTGATGACAGGTGGAAAGGAACCTTTATAGAGTTATGTTGATAGTCACACCCATAATCCCATAACAGGATTTCTTCTATACAATAGTGCTGACACCAGTGTTCTGTACACCTTAACATCTCAGCTGCAAATAACAGAGAGTGGAAAAGGTGATCATTGGTGTGGACATGAATATTAGCTAGTCTTCTTTAACAAACAAACAAACAAAAAAAAGGTTGTTCTATGCATTTTGGTCTTCTGTTCACATGGCAAATTGTGCAAATATCTGTGAACCCAGCATTTTCTGACTGAACCACAACATTTTATGCCATATATAGACTGAATATAGACTCTATAATCATCTTTTCTGAGACAACTCAAAAAAGCATATAGAATCTTTCCTGAACTTATTTATATAACTTTTATTTATACAACTTTAACAAGGCACTTGAGTTGTCAGAGAAAGAAAACAAACAGAAAAAAAGAACAGTTGTCAAAAGTGTATCAGCTCTAAATTAAATGGCCTTGAGACTTTTGAAATGGCTTTTCACCAGTGCGCAAAAGAAAATATTAATTAAGTTCCCCTTTGCCAGCTCTGTCGTTTTTTTTTAAAAGGATTTATGTAACTGTGTTCCATAACAGTTTGAAAGGAGACACTGGAGAATTAGAGTCAGCTGAGAGAAGGAAGAGAAAGTGGATGGGGAGTCAGTGGTCTGTGAAATCAAGCACTCTTTTAAAACAGGAACCGATGATCCAGCCGATCTTGTAGTCAGCTAATCAGAGAATTTTGGTTAATTAAAAATGTTCTACTTGTTAGTTAGCTCTCCTTTGAAATCTATTTGCTGCCCCAGTTAAACAGAAGCATAAACCAGCAAGCATCAACTGCATCATTTGGAAGAAAACCAGTTTAACAGTTGGTATGAGTGGAAATGATTGCTCCAAGGAATGGCTGCTTGATTCACTTTACAGTAAGCCCCATTATGGCCTGGAGCTTGTTGACTTCCTGTTACATTCCAGAATATGGCTAATGGGTGAGGGGAGTAACAAATGTTAAATGTGGGTGAAAGAAAAAGCTAAACAGAGCAGATTTGAAAAAATAAAAGTTTTTTTCTTTTTTGTAAAATGAGTTAACTCAGAGACAGCTACAAGCACAATATCAGACAAGATATGGCTAAACAAACCAAAGGAAAACACTTCTGCTGGCAGAAGGCACTAGCTACTCACCAGTAGATCAAAACACCACTAAACTCACAGTCAGAACTCAAAGTACACCACTGAAGCTCACCACTATTAAGGCTGGACCACTCTGAGAGTGGGCAGCTCTTCTCAGCTTTTATAGAGGTGCAATTGTGAGTGGCTCCTCAGGAGAAATGGGTGGCGGGTGAATGGGTGAAGTTAGGGGATTGATAGCAACACCACAAGCCACCAATCAAAAAGAATACTAGTTTCTCTTGTGAAATCAAGGTAGGCCCAGCTTTAAGTTTTCTTTAGGCCCCAGAAATGTTGTCTGGAAGCCTCTGGAATAAATTTGTAGTCTAGCAAGATGGCACTCCTTAGTTTTTAATCTTGTGGTCGGTGCAGTGCTATAGCATTTTTCACAAAGCCCTCAAAGTAAGTCTCTACCAGTATAAGGAATGGCTGCCTTGTGCATTTCTTGTTTACAGTCCAACAACAGAGGATGACGTTCAATGGGGCTGAGAATTGTTTAAAGACAGGAAAAGACTTAAGGCTGTTGTTTTTGTATCTATAGTGTACGTATTAATGTAGGATTTGTGCGTGGTGAGTATGTGGACATGCATGAAAGCTATCTGGCCTGACTTACTGCATTGTGCATAGAAGGAACACATTCCTCAGTTAACTTTATGTAATATTTGTTAGGACTGGCGAGTCATTTGATTAAAATAATGTAAGTGCAAGACTGATGTTGAGAATTTTGTCCCCCAAAAAACAGTCCGGGAAGTCATCCCTAACAAATATCTGCAATTTATAAAGAACCTGTGGATGAATATATTAGTAAAAACAAAAGAAGGAAAGAAGCCATAATTGAAAATAAATTCAAATAGTAATCCATTTTGCAAAAATGACACTGGTATATGTGCCACCTGTGCCAAATTATTATTATTATATGATTATTCAGAGTAGTAATGACAATGACAAACATGCGCATCCTCCTAAAGCTTCAGCTGTGTGCATGTAAAAATAAATTTGTCCAAGCTCACCTGTGGCTGAGATCCCCACAGCACCAGCAACACAGGTGCAATGTAACACCATGCTGTAAATCTTGTGTTCTAGTTCCGGCTCTTTCGCCTGGTAACAAATATTGTGCTGCATATTCATTTTCAGCTTTACACAATGTGCTGGAAGTTTTTTACAGTGAAAAAATTAGCCAAAGCAGGTCTGTCCTGATATAATTCTTCTATTGTTCAGAACTATTCAAATGTCACTAAAACACCAATCTTACCTTTAACTACATAGTTGCATCAATACACTTCAATTACAGATCATATTCAACCCCAAGGGCAGAGTAGTATTACGTATCTGTCAAAGGCAACCCTTCAGCACAGTTCAAATAAGGAAAAGTAAAAATCCTTTTAAAGGATTGCAAACGAGTGAGTCATGCTTAGTTCCATGGTCAAAATACGCTAGAATCATCTGTTTCAAAGTACTGACTACAAGCCCAAAACATTAGTCTATAGTCATAATTTTTGCTCTTAGCCATTGAAATGAGAGGAGCATCAGACTAGAGAATACAAGTCTCTAATACTGCATACAGTGGCAGATCAGGACAATATTAAATCGTTAGAAGTTGTGAGAAAAAGAAAAAAGAAGTTGTTCCGAAATAAATTGACGCAGTTAATTCCCTAGAAGCCCCTCTGTGTTTTGCTGGGATGAAACAGGATGAAACTGAGAGAAAAATAGGGATGGAGGAATAAAGAAAATTAGTAACGTAATCCACGGCAGGATCAAAAGAATGCGACTGGATTATATTTTGTTGCATCAGAGCAAATAAAAGATGTTTCAGATCAAAGGCAGTGATTTTCAGTGGGAGAATATGGAGATGCATTATTGAAGATTGAACAAAGTCCATTTGTGTGTGTGTGTGTGTGTGTGTGTGTGTGTGTGTGTGTGTGTGTGTGTGTGTGTGTGTGTGCGCGCGCGGAGGGGG
>VVHJ01044826.1:4182-22417 GCA_015107715.1 Tylochromis polylepis | reverse complement strand
CTGTCACTACGATGCGTCTTGTCAGGTGAAGACAGGAACTTTCTGCAAACTTCTCTCTGCTAATCCTATTCTTGCAGCTTTCTTTGATCTCAGGCAAACAGCTGTATGGAATGTCAGCTGAAAACATCCACCATACAATACAGTATAACCACTACAATGCTTCCTCTGAGTATGGGGTGGATGTGGTTGCTGGTGGGTACATGCTGGGTGTGCCAACACAGGAAACAGCACTCATCCTGTGCCACCTTCTGCTCTTGTTGCAGGCAGGAAATACCAACATGACCCGACACTGATAAGCATGAGGAGCTGAACTGTGGCCACGTGGTAAACATTGTGAGACAATAGAGAAACCATATATTATGTATTTATGTGTACGTAAGAGTGAGAAAGCAAGAGATGTTATCCGTGTCTATACCAGCATATTATTTCAGACTAATTCCATCTTAAAATGTTATTGTTTCTGCCTCAAACAGCACTTCAGTGCTGCTAATGTTGTTTATTAAAGCGAGGGGTGAACACGATGCGTTACAGACTTCAGTTATGTTCCAGCGTTATTGCAGAAGATAAACACTTGTAATACTCTCACCCCAGAGAGTGTCAATGTGCTCTAAATATGTTTAACATCCACTACGCAGTCAGCCAACACGTTCGCCCTCCTGGCTCGCCGAGAAATATGTCAGACATTTTAAGATGCACTTGAAAAGCGTCGCTGTGACGTCAGCGGACCAAATGGATTTAATTTAACGCCTCATTCCATAAGCTTCCCCGCGGCCTAGACAGGTCCTAGGCAGTCATTTTCCCTCGCCGGTTTGTAAATTTACCATGACTGTGAACATACGTTTATTCTCAGCCACTCCGTGGAAATTGAAGTCGAAGCTCAGGCTCTCGTGGATGGCTTTGATCATAGAGAACCTGCTCGCAATTTCTACTTTTCTAAACAAACTTTGCATGACACAGAGTGAGATTGAATCTCTGTGTGTGCCCTCGTAGCCCGTGCATCAACACAGCACGCACATGACAAGAAAATTACAACCCTCACCTAAAAGAGTCATTGTAGGCTTTATTCAGTGCAGCCACTGTGTTGCAGTCGTGTATAGTGCAGCTAATGAGGCTCAGAAGAAGCTGCTGGTGAAATATCACAAAATACCCTCCAGTGGATACAAAGTGTGTAGATTTACACATGTCAAGGTTGAATACGGCTGAATAAACTCCTCTCAGATTAAATTAACTTTTTCCATTTGGACAAGATTTCACATTCACTCATTTTCCCCATCACATCTAATGAAGTTCATTTTGGCTTTTGGAGCGAGGCACTTCTTCTTCTTTTCTTTTTTTTTTTCTTTTTCATTGCCAGATCCCAGTGAGCTTATCCAAACAGAGTGACTGCCAGGTATCTCACTGTGAGGAATTTCCTTACAGAGGCCCCCCCCCACTGACTGTCCCGACACCGGCACGATTTAGACATTTCAGGAAATCAGACCTCAGCTTGCAGTTCTGCTGTGGTGCAACAGCGAGACACCGGGGTTTTTATTTATTAATCATTTTGGGTGGAATTTCATCAGAAAGTCTAGTTTTAAATATGGTGATCTCAGACAAACGATACTCTCCCTGAGAGTTTCTGGCCATGCAATGAAGATGAAGGCATTTAGATGAAAAATACATTCGGCATTAGCTCCTAGGTGTCACGTTTATATTAACTAACAGAGATTATGCTTATTTTTTTTAGAGGAAATACAGTTGGTAGAGTTAATTTCAGAAGCAGAAACGACTTACCCGAGTCTTATCTTCCACTGTTAAATGTTCCCGTGTCTCCTGTTTAGTTCTACATCACAGAGGGGAAGAAAGAGTGTGTTTGCCACATTGTAAAAAAAAAAAAGGGTCTTACAGCATAATCAGCTGCTGCATGCACAATACCAACACTGTCAGGGATGTGTTGGCCTCTGCTGACATGGATAACACAGCCAGTCTTTTCTTTGTTAAGGCTGCTCTCTCAAGCTGTTCTCTGTCTCTGGCTGTAAAGATCAAAACTCTGAGTGCTTTAAATGTTTCAGATGAATGGTGAAATTTTGCATGTTGGACAAGAAAGTGTGTTCATGGCTCTTTTTTAAATACAAGGTTAAGAAATCCACAGAAAAACCATTCAGAAAAATTCAGAAAAACCAATATATCACATTGAATCTGCAACATTTATATGCCTCTCTCTCCCGAGCAGTAGAGTGGACCAGGCCTGAGGCATAATAGATTAGCAAAGGAAGATTTCCTTAAATGTGCTTTCAGTGCGCTAAGATAAAATTTTGAGTGGGAGTTTGGAAGAGCAGTCCACAGTGATCCATTCAGGAATATATATTCTGGCATAATGTGTTCTACATAAAAGCCCATTTTCTCCACAGCAGCCCATTTTCATGCACACTGGCCCTGTCCTAAAAAAAACTGCAGAGGAAATGGCCCACACTGCGTTTATTTCCAGGACATCCTCTGCGGTCCAGCCTCATTAAAATGCATTGCCGTCATGGCTCAACTTATACTTTAAGCTGCTGCCTAAGCGCTTTGTTTCAAGTGGAGCTGGCAGGTGAACTTAAATTTTAACCTGAGCACGGAAGCACGTGAGATGAAAAGGTTAAATGCATTCGATCGGATAATTGTGACAGAGAAAAAGAGAGAGCGAGGGCGTATGTGCATGTTTGTGTGTTGGTCCATCTGGCTTTATCATGTGGAGGTTTTCCATTTGACCCTGTCTGCATTATCTGACCGCTGGCCCGACTACAAGAACAATGACAGCAGTGGCTATGCATTGCAGGACTGTTGTATTGTAGGAGCAGGAAAAGCTTCCGCTGGTTGCTGCTGTCCAGAGGACAGAGTGTGGTTCAATGAAGTCAGCCACAAAATTACAGACTACCCTCATGGATTGTTTCATTTAAAGCAGACCTATTGTGTCAGAGACAGTTAGCGGTGTGCTCAAAAAGGAAAATGTTGCAATAAAGTATGCAAAATATTTCAAGATAACAGTTTGCATAACTGTAAATGACAGTTTCCTAGTTCTGACCCATCTTATTATACCTATATGAGCAGTGGAATGACTGCAAGCTGTTATAAGACTAAGGAAGAGACCGTTTTTGCTTGGATGGGTTAAAACATCAGGACAAAGATGAGAATACTGATATTAAATCAGCACGTAAGCCATATTTGTGTTATTTTAAATTGTTTCACTGCTCAAATATTGGCTGTTCTGTGGTTTCATATGTGTGTTTGCCTGTCCAAAAAACCCCCAACAAGTTACACACTGTCATATTTTGTTGGATTGGCTGAAACTTGATGATCATTTCGATAAGCTTATGCAGTGTTACAGTATTTATTTCCATCTAGAGTTGATCCCATCCAAACCTGGTAGCTTTAAAAAAAAAAATGTAAATCACATTTTGTGGCCCACCTGCAGTACCATCACAGCACAGCAGGGGGCTGCAGCCTGCACTTTGAGAATCGGCATTGATAAGCCATCCTGCATTCCTGAGGAGTTTAGAAATCAGATTCACTCTG
This sequence comes from Tylochromis polylepis, assembly GCA_015107715.1. Taxonomy (NCBI): domain Eukaryota; kingdom Metazoa; phylum Chordata; class Actinopteri; order Cichliformes; family Cichlidae; genus Tylochromis; species Tylochromis polylepis. The sequence continues at coordinate 18,883 of VVHJ01044826.1, read as the reverse complement.
TCTTAGTGTATTAAAAATATTATTAAAGAATATTGAGTAAAGTTGATCCAAAACTCTGCCACTCATAGTGAACAGTCCCAAGTCTGTACCAAACAGAAAGAAGAAAAACAATAGTGTTTGTGTTATATTATGACCTAATATGATCTTATGTTCAGCATAACGGAGCTCCATCTGACAAGTTTTGTAACTCTGGGAAAATCCTGTTTCAGGAAGCCTTTCAGACTTGTCAGAGATGTGTTAGGATGCACGCCTCTCTTTCAAGCTCTTTCCCCCCCAGTCCTTATCACAACTACATCTTGTCTGTATAGCTGAGCGTGAAGACATGAAAGCGTGTATTACCATGCGCCTTACAAGTAGGCATCCCATGACTGAACAGTGTCCCATTGGTTTCAAATGGAGAAGGGGAAGAGGCTTAGATTGAGACCCTTCATGATTTTGTAGTTATTTTTATTTTTTTGCACGTCTTACAGTTAAACATTTAAGAGTGCCAAACAGATTTTAATATTAGACAAAGACAACCTGAGTGAATACTGATTAGGCTCTCACCATGGAGTCCTAAAGCCTTATAAATGGTTTTGTAACCCTTTCCAGACAGATAGATGTCAGTGACTTTGTTTTACAGTTGTTTGTTTGTTTGTTTAACGTTAGTGAAGCTAAGCCGCTTCCCCTTCTCCATTTGAAACCAGAAGGATACTGTTGACTCAAGCCTTCTTGTAAGTCACATGGTAGCACAAGTTTTTATGTGCTCACACTCAGTTTTACAGACAGAAATGTTAGCAGGAAAAAAAAACGCATTGCAACTTGGCGTGGAAGTTTGCCTAGCAAGGGCTTTGTAAATAAAGAAAGGCATGATATATTTTACCTTTGGCAAGAGACCGGCTGTATTTTTCCACTGCATTCAGTCTCTATGCTAAACTGAGCAAACCAATTCTGGCTTTAGCTTCATATTTAATATATGATTATGCTAAAGTCTTTTCATCTAACTTGTACTCTTTGTTTAGTGGTGTCAGTGAGCAGACTACTTTACAGGTTTTACTACATAAACACTTGGAAAGTTAATTTGAGACTTTTCTGGTCTTTCTCATAACCTCCCATCAGCAGTGACAAATGAAGACTCCACATAGACTATGTTATACAGACTATATATTTACACTGACCACTCATCCAGCCCCCCTCTTTCATCTAATGAGGCTCTGAATTCCAGATGTTCTGACTGCAGCAGCTGCCAGCTGTATCCGTCCAGTGTATCACCACTTTCCATACCTCTGCTATCACTGTCTTCTTTTCGGTTTCTGTTGTTCAGATTCTCATGAAATCTTTTTTGTACTTTTCATGGAAAAGCACTAAGGAATGTCCTGGCACTCAGACGTGGCATCATTAGCCACAGTCTGCACACTGCCAGCTCCATCCTGCACGTCTTAATCTTCACCGCTGTGTACACTTGTTGTCCAGCTGGTGCCATGGCAACCAGGCTACATTTTAGTAGACCTTTGCTATGCTATCTTGAGTTAAAGAGAAATACGCAGACATTTGGGCAGAAACGCAGGAGAAAAAGCAGTAAAGAGAAGCATTAAAACCAGGACAGCTAATAAAGCAGAGCACTGTGGCAGAGGGTGGATGAAGCACTTCTGCATAGCTCTGTTGTTCTGCAATGATTGTATGTGTATGATGGTCGGCCTTTAGCGCTCATCATTAGCCATTTACAAGCTAAACCAGAGTATGTACTGCTTGTCAGAAGAGAGGCCCTGACTTGCTTAAATATGGGAATATATTACAGTCATAACAGTGTTATTAGAAGCAAACCAAATCGCTCATGGCAACAAAGCTGGGCCGATGTCCAAACACATGAAATAAAACAACTGCATAACACACTATTCTTATATAAGCTCCAGGATAAAGCTGATTTTTAGAGGATAGCAGATGTTTTAGACTCAGATTCTATGGTAATCATGTGGGAGCCAGAACTGACCACCTTTCACATGGGTTATACCATGCACTCATGCAGGCTTTTCCATGCCAGGACATCAAAAACATAAGCATTTAATGGGTAAAGAGTATTTTTTTTGGAAACTGAAAGCACATATTGCAAGTAAATGTGGACCAAGAAAGTATAATTATGCAACAAATTAAAAAGAAATGACTTGGCCACCAGTCGATAACTCGTGCTGTTTTCAAGAGTGCCAACAAACTCAATTTTTCAATCATGTTTTGTATTTTTTTTTTTTGCCATCGTTATCACACACAACATTACAAAGACAAACAAGCGCCGCCCACGCTAACAATCGAAAAGCTCGTCACTGCAGAAAAGCAATTCAAACTGCAGTTATAAGCCTGACTGACTGAGTTTATAATGCTCTCTACCTATCACCTCAAACTGGTTTCCCTGAACTCGCTGCCATGTTCAAGAAACCAGTTTGAGATGATTTGAACTTTGTGGCGTGGTGTGTTATCCTGGTAGGCTCAGACAGGCTGTGGTGTTTAAGCAATGCTTAGTTGATACTAAGGGGTGCAAAGTGGGGTCATGAATAAATCCCCCACACTAGTAGCCTGAACCAGTGATAGAAGGCAGGATGGATCCATGCTGGTTTCACCAAATTCGGATTCTACCATCCCAATGTCAAAGCAGCAATCAAGAATCATCAGACAAGACAAGGGTTTCTTCTGTTGTTCAATTTTGGTGAGCCTGTGTGAACTGCAGCGTCCGTTTCCTGTTCTTAGCTGACACGAGTGGATGGAGTGTGGTCTCCTGCTGCTGTAGCCTTTTTCCTTTAGGAGTTCATATGTTGTGCTTTCAGAGGTGTTCTTCTCGGCTAACCTGGTTATGCTTAATTGCTTATTTGAGTTACTATTGTCTTCCTATCAGCTTGAAACAGTCTGGCCATTCTCATCTGACCTCTGGCATCAACAAGGTATTTCCACCCACAAAACCACAGAGAACCACAACCCTAGAGATTGTTGTGTGGAAAAATGCCAGCAGATCAGAAATATTTCTGAAATACTCAGACCAGTCAACCAACCACCATGCCACGTTCAAAGTCACTTAAATCACCTTTATTCCTCGTCCTGATGCTCAGTTTAAACTTCAGCATCTTCATCTTGATCATGTCTTTGTGCCGACATGTGTTTTCGCCATATGATTGGCTGATTAGATAGTTGCATTAACAAGCAGGTGCACCTAAGCCAGTGGCCGGTGAATAGATGTAAAATGTAAACTTAAAAATGTAAATGCAGCTTGATAACACTACAACACCATACAAATAAGAGAAAAGAAGATTTTCTGACATTCACATAAAATACTGTATTCATTTCAGCCTCGATGGTGTGACACTGTCATACTGGTGCTCCAGTGCTTTCCGGGTGGGTGTGTTTTTACTGGAAAAAGTCTGACTTTTCAGAAGAAAAAGGACCAGATGGCTTCCAGGAAAAATTCTTAGACATATAATCAGTGCCAACTGGTTGCTGGTCTAATCTTTGCACAAACACGCAAACAAATTATGATGTAAAATTAAGTCAGAAATTCATGTGGGTTGACTAAATTCCTAAATATTACAACAGTGCAGACACAGACACGAACCAAAGGCACATGGAGACATCTACAGCACTCTTTCTGTAATCAGAAAGCTAAAAAAAAAAAAGAAAAAACCCATTTTCAATCTTGCTTCATGGTTTTAGCCATGACTATCAGAATGAACTATAGGATAGGTTCAGTTATCACCACTTAAACAATCTTTTCTACACAGCTAGTCTAAAAGTGAAAGTTCTCATTGTTTTTCAAACTTGGTTGTATTTTTTATTTTTTGGTCAGGTTCGTCCGTTTTTTCTTCACATCCAAATATTTGAGTTACATAACAATCTTACTTCAGTTTTTGAGAATTTCCTGCCTGGAATCACTTTTATTTCTCAAAACACAAATAGCCCGAGGAGTTTCAGAAGAAATGTTGTCGTCTGCTTCTTTAACCAAACCAGCGGTAACCACTTCTGTTTAAATGAATAGAATTAAAAAAAAGTTTTTTTTCCAGAGGGAATGATGAAAGGTTCCATTAATCAATAATTGTCATGCAATGTACCCCCACCCCACCCCCCCAAAAATAAAGAAGTTACACCGAAACAGAGCTTAAAGAAGACAAAATGTTCGGCAGACACCTTTCACATTACACATCATTAATGTCAGCGTTCCATGACGCTGCACCTCAGCTCCGACGAGACTCTCGGGGTGAGAGTATCGGGTCACAAGTTTTTCTTGAAAAAGTTGAATTTTTCACAGGAAATAAAACCAGACAGTCCAGAAGGGAAGATTTTTAGACAGCTAATCTCTGCTTTTGGCCGTTTTGCTCTGTTTTGTCCCGAGGCCTTATCTGTGGCTCGCACATGCCCTCCTGCGCACACTTACGCAGATAAAAACTGATACAAAAAAAAAAAATGGGGTCATAAATTCTTGTGGGTTGGCTAAAAAATACAGACATGCACATGTAAGAAATTGGCACATGTAGACATGTAGAGCACATGTGGGAGCACTTAAGAAATTTTCAGCCCCCCCACCTCTGACTTCGGCCCATGTCGAGTTTCTTTGTTGTTCATGAGTGGGTTAGTCTGCCGCAGCCATAACATGTGTAATGTACCATAACTGCACACATTAGAAAATATTCTGCTGGTCTCCAGAAACACAGCAGTGAGGCTGGTAAGTGGGTCTGAGTAAGTAGAAAAAGAAATGTTGCAGTCCTGTATATCAACTAAAGCTGTGTAAGGTGTGTAGGTGTGCATGTGCAGGCCATGGACCACTGACCCAGAACAATCAGCGCTCATTTCTTTGCTCTGCTTACAGTCCACAGTACTTTGGAGAGTGCTAAATCTAGAACCGCCCCAGTCAATCAACACCAACCTTCCACAGACTCCGACACAGCACTTCTAACATATTTATAGTGAATGTGGTATTTCCCCTGCTTGTTGCCCTTAACCAAGTCCACCTCCCATTGTTATTCTTGCTGAAGAGGGCATGACATTTGGTATATGCACCATTCTTTCACTGAGCTCTCATAACACGCTGTCTGATGAGGGCAAAGGGTTATCCAGATGACAGATGGAAACGAACGCCGAGAGCTGTGGAAAGCAGGAGGACCGACAGTGACATTTGCAACTTCACTGTATAATAGAAAATGTAAGCTAAACGATAAGATAAAAGTAAATCAATTACCACATCACGCAGGACTGTAATCAAAGCTTAACAGACAGAAAAGAATAGTGCAGATATTTTAGACAACAATGATTGTAGTTAGAAAGTTTAAAAATCACCAAGATAAAAGTTAGTGAGTTCATGGGTTTCACTAAAACTTTTAAGTTTATTTAGATAATAATATATGACCAATTGAGAGTGTTGTGGATTTTCATTTAGAATAGGGAGAGCCATGACTTCCCTTGTCTCCAAATACTGTCCAAGCCTAAGCTAAACTCATCTACTGACATGCACTGAATTTTCCATTTAACTCAAACATTCCTAAAATTTTAGGATCTGCTCAGTAGCGTTACCTGGACCTTTCAGCTACACGATCAAAGTTGTAGGAAAGGGTGGTTTGCAGTGCATCACCAAAGCAAAACTCGTGCTTCTTCCCATCATATATTTCCTAACACATCTGGAGGGGCAGAAGTGCGTCGAACTTTCCCTGGTGCTGAAGATATGTTTTACGGCCTCACATGTAGGTAGCTTACACTGAATTCCGGTTACGGTTCCACAAACCCGCTGCTGGCCCCTGGAGCATGTGTGGTCTTCGTCTTGTTGCCAGGAGGAGTGTTTATTCACCTGCAGGCTCTTGCTGTAGATCACTTCCCCAGGCCTGGGAATGATAGTGAGCTATTAAGACCTCATCCTGCAGTCCTTGAGGGCTGATGGCTGCAGGTGAGAAGAGGGGAGGTGAATATTGATTTTTCCCATTTTTGGTTAGTTTTCTGTTCATTTTACCCTTCCTTTCCTTCACTAGACAGACCATTGTGTTCCCTCCTTCGATAGCTCAGTTGGTAGAGTGGAGGACTGTAGTGGCTGTTCACGGTGATCCTTAGGTCGCTGGTTCAAATCCAGCTCGAAGGAAAGGCTTCTTTACTGTATTTTGTTACCCTGTTTTTATACATATGTAATGACAATGCAGTTGAATCCTAATCTTTTGGGATACTTTCCATTGAATTGGAAGCAATGTTGCGTTTGTAATATAATTATGCATTATTTACAACCACCAATTCTACAAAAGTTGGTAAGCAGTGTAAAATTTAAATAAAATGTTAATAAATGTAAATAAAAACAGAATGCAATGATATGCAAATCCCATGATGCCACATTTTATTCAAAATAGAGCATAGAAAAAATATCAAAAGCCTACAGTTTATAATATCATCAAAGAATTCAGAAAAGTTGAAGAAATCTCTGTGTGCAAGGGACAAGGCCGAAAATTAGTACTAGCCATCTTATCTTCAGGTTTTTGGGCAGCACTGCATTAAAAACAGGCGTGACTGGGTCATGAATGTATCTGCATGGGCTCAAAACACTTCAAAGACTCTCTGTGAACACAGTTCACTGTGCCATCCACAAATACAGATTAAAGTGCACAAAGAAGATGCCGTACGTGAACAAGAAATGCTGAGCCAAAGTTCATTCAGAATGGACTGAGGCAAAGTGGAAAACCTCCATGCCATCAATAATGGGGGTGCATTAGCGCCTATGCACCTGGCAGCTTGCATATTTTGAAAGGCACCATTAGTGCCGGAAAGTATATTGAGGTTTTAGAGTAACACGCTCCCATCCAGATGACGTCTTCTTTAGGGAAGGCTTTTCACAACAGTGCTAACCTGCATACTGCATTTATTACAACAGCAGAACTTTGGAGTACAAGAGTGCTGAACTGCCCTGCCTGAAGTCCAGACCTTTACAACAAAGGAAACCCAGAACTGTTGAGCAGCTAGAATCCTGTATCAGACAAGAATGGGACAACATTCCTCTTCCAAAAGTCCAACAGCTGGTCTCCGCAGCTGGTTATTTTCTCAGTTTAAATATTTGACATGTATTCTATGCTCTATTGCGAGTAAAATATGGGCTTATGAGAGTTGCAAATTACTGCATTATATTCATCTACGTTTGTAGATGACTTTTTTTTTTTAACTGGGGGTTCATGCTCGTGTCTGTATTATTACAGCTTTAAAGAAGTAGAGGTTCTAGTTCACTCAGCTCTCTCATCTGCTGCTGCTACGGGCTGTGGTGATTATGACTGTAGCCATATGATGACATGGCTGTTGCTGAAAATTGTGGCTAGGAACTTGAAAGGTTCCTATCAGTGCAGCGACATGACTGTGCTGGCTGAGTGCGCTGTATTGGTAACACATTTGTTAGAGCGGATCAAATACTACAGGATTAGATCTTGTGTAGCAAATTCAATTCTTTATTGGTAGTTTATCCAGTATTTGCAGTACTCTCAGCAAAGTCCACACCAGCTGTAGTTGCATAGCTTTAAGTCAGAATTATTCTCCAAGGTAAAGCAAAACAATGTTCAGAAAGAAAAAAAGAAGATCTACACCATGACCCTTAGAGAACAGCGGCGCGTAGAGATCAAAGCCTCTGATCAGCTAAGCGTGTTCAGTTAGTAAATACCAGCCTTTAAAGCGCTGAGCTTTAAGTAAGACTGCAGTCAATTTTAGATCCCTGTGAAAGTCAAATCACTTGACCCTTTAAAAGCTCTAACACGGCCCTTCACAACACTTCAGCTTGTTAAAAACTAATCAGATAGTAAATAAACTGGTCAGCCAGCTCAGTGAAAACACAGCATCAACTTCAATCATGAGAATTTTATGTCCTTCCTCCCCCCCCCTCTTCATCTCAGCTGCTTGAGGAAACACATGTTTTCCTTCATGCTGACTTTTCACCTCGAGTTACCTCACATGATGATTCTGGATTAATACCAGTTTAATACGTTTGATTTGGCTGTCATTTCAGATCGGTTATTGCACGCTGCAGATTGAAGGACTGTTTTTGACTTGAAACTTAATCAGCTACTCAGATATTATTGTAATATTATCACTATTTTTTCCTGCTCCACCATATTAAGCGCCAATTTTTCCCCCGGTTCTTTAAAGCACCTTCAAAAATTGAACGAACTCAAATACATCTGAAACCTTCACATGCGACCTTTGAAATTACTGACAAAATCAAACGGGATTGGTTGCATACGGGTTAATGACAGAAAGAGGGGCATTCATAGAGTGGGGTCTCTCATCGTATCCTCAATTAACACCTATTGTCCTCAGTTTATTGGGAGCAGAACCGGGCCCTTGACATAGACCCACAGCTGCGCCACCTGGGGAACAATGCCTTCCGCGCAGCCCCCAGGATCTCCTGGGACACAATTGTTTAACTAATGTCAATTGAAAACTTCAACAGGCTTTGGCTGCGCTCCCAATTCCTGCAACACAATGATAGTAATCCATCATGGGAATATTGAAATGGAGCTGCTGTCAGAATGAGTGTGTTGCCTCATGGGATTCTATTGTGGATGAGGGGCAAGACATCCATGTTTTTCATTTGTTCTGTTGGTTTGAGGAGCACATCTGGCAAAGACGTTTACACCTTGTTTAGAGCGGGATGTGATAAAGCTCTTAAAGTGGCTGAACAGCTTTAAGCCTGCATTTGTCACTCGTTTTGGCCGCTTGGGGCAGAAGAAGCTAGTTAATGACCTAGTAAAGATGATATCACCAAGACATGAGCAGGTGATTGCCTTTTTGGACTTTCAGCATACATGGAGCAACATTAGCATTCAGTTGGTTAGTTAATAGACAAAAGTCTCATAAATTTAAGCATAAAATGAAACAGCTATGTTCAGCAGCCAGTCACTAACTGTCTGTGATTTAATGCTGGGTGGTTAGAGTGCAATGTGTTTATTGAGTTGTTGCTGAAAACAGCTGTGTGGTGATGAGAGCACTGAGCGGGAACCAAAACAGTCGAGCTGAAATAACAATAAGCTGAAAAATGTGTCTCCAAGCTGAGAGGAAACACAGAGTCAGGTGGTAATCACCACTCGCTGATTACCAACAAATTAAATAACATAACAAATATGTCATTTTGCTGTTCTGCCCAAAGCTGTTACAGATGCTGCTAGAAAAAGAAGAAGAAAAAAAAAGCAGTAATGTTGTGGTTAAGGTTGGACAGATATATAACTTGGTTAGGGAATGATGAGATAAAAAATATAATTCAAGTTTGGGGTCATGTATCTTGGAGCTCTTTAGTGATTGAGTGATTCCGTTGCTTTTGATAACTCAGTGTGAAACCACAGGTCCAAAACAGCCTTGTTCTTGTAGCTGTGAACATCAGTCTATTAAGAAAAGTGAAACTGGTCCATCTTTCAGGTTGGAGTCCGGCCACTAGTTTAGTCAGATTATCTAACTGAGCAATTCGCAGCCCTAAAAAAATGCATTAATGCTAGAAATAGCACAACTCTGACTGACAGCACGATGCAGCATTTCCTTTTTTCACAATCTTATTTCTGCTTTCTGTTTTTTTTTTTTTTTACTTAATGAGGTTGAGTCTCAATTAATCGCTTTCCTTTTAACACCTTACAGGCGGCGCTTCCTTTTTAACTATTTCCCTGCCAATAACAGGATATCTAGAATACTTACATACAGAGGAGTTGATGGTTGGCTCACTGACTCAAAGATGTCCTGATCCTGTGACTGCAAAACAAGCCCAAATCATGACCCCTCCACCACCATGCTTGACAGTTGATATGAGGTGTTTGTGTTAATATGCTGGGTTTGGTTTTCTCCATTATGTGGATTATGACCAAACAGCTCTACTTCCAGATCTTTTGTCTAAAGCACATTGTTGCAGACAGCTTGTGTTTTGTTCAGATGTGCAGTCCTAAACACATCCTAATCCTTTGCAATCCTAAACTGTGCTGCTGTGTTTTTTTGTTTTTTTTTAGGAAGAAGCAGCTTTTTTCCTGGCAACTCTTCCAAACATGCCATAGTTGTCCAGTTGTGCTTTCATAAACTTTAACATTTACCATGGTAACTTAAGCCTGTAGAGTCTGAGATGTACCTTTTGGGGTTTTTGAAGTTTCTCTGAGCGTTGCACGGTCTGACTTTGGGGTGAATTTTCTGGGACCTCCACTCCTTGGAAGACTGTGGCATTGTATTATTATTGTATTGTAACACACACCTGAATGGTCCAGATCAGCAAACTGCCAGAACTTCTGTTATAGAGGTGGCCACATTTACTGACGCTCTGTTAATCAAGTGGATTTGATCAGCTGCTACTTTCCTACTTACAAGAGTGTGTGTCTGAACTCAGTCATTCACAGGACTGCACAGAGCCCTGAATGGCACAGGAAATCAGTCTGAAAGTGCAACAGTTTGGTGTCAGAGCTGGTGGTCAGGCAAAACGTTTATGATTTTACCTTTAACCTGTCACTGCAGCCCCAGATCTCAACAATTAAACTGGTAAATACAGACACGTTATCATCATAGTCGCTGACTAAGTTGTAGTAAAATAATTAAGCCGCATCACTTTCAGCTCGCCTAAAACTATTACTATCCACTAATGCGCCCCGAATCTAATAGAGCTAGGAGGTGTAAAAATCTGAATCTTGTATTCTTCACCTAATGAGATATCCATATTTAGTTTTGTGTAATGAGGCTTTCTGACCCAGTGTTACGTTCACATATTTTCAGGATTAAACAAAAATTCTCCCTCACAGCACACAATCTCCCTCTTGGGTATTATTTAGATTTTAGCCCAGCAGTGCAGATACTCCTTTCGGTTAATTATGTTTCTCTTAGTGGAGTCTATAATAATAATAATAATAAGGAAGCACCAGGTGTGTTTGTCGGTGCTGATGATCACAGATTCGTACGAAATGCTTGCACTGCAGCTGGAAGCTCGGGATCATTAAAGGTCCCAATCAAGGCAATTTTGCTGAATTCTCCAGATCGATCGGGAATAAAATCCACTGCGTTCAACTAGCTGGAACCTGAAGCGTTACCACCCCAGAGGTCTGCGCAGATCATTCGTTGGAGGCTGATTGATATCCTTTACGGCCAAAATAACAGTTACATCTAATTACTGGTGCTTGTTTTGTGCTGCGTGAGTCATGTTTATTACATCAGGACAATTTAGAAACTGCTGGGCTAGCAATCAAAGCGCCCTGATGAAGACATGCAGCAAAACCAAGCTTATTAAAGTGTTGCTTTGTTTTGCTGCTCGTCTTAATTAACATTACACCAGTTTTTCAACATTTTCATCCGACTGTGCCTGTATAACACAATCCTTCACACTGAAATGACACCTTGCTGTAATATGGATGCTTGCTGTACTGTTAAAGAAAAACACAAAAACACATTCACTCTCTCATTCATATACCTGCCCCTCTGGATAGATTCACCGCTGTCACAATGACACTCCTGCCAGGATTTATCATCAGTTCCACTATCAATTACAAATGTTGCACCCAGGAACCCTGAAAGGATTGTGTTTATCCCATATAAATGTGCATCAAACAATTTGTGGAGCAAGCAGGGCATATAAATTTATTGTGTGTCCAGGCTCTTCCTTACTAATCACTGTATATATGCAGCAGATGTTTGATGACAAGGCTGGTTGTGTTGAGTGTCCCTCAGTGGAGATGTCCTTGATCTGTATCCAATGTTGTTGGTGTGTGTGTGTGTGTGTGTTTAAAGAGGTGCGTTCTCACTCCTCTCTGAAATATACACACAAGATAACATCTGTGTTGGTATGCTGCACCCTTGTGGTGCTCAGCTGCTACATCTCTATAAGTCCAGATAAGGAGGCTGCCTGGTTCCAGGGGAGTGAGATTCAATCTGTGGCATTTCACTCGATAAAGGATCCCACTGCATTTACCCAGATTTAACTGCCGTGCGGCGTGTAGCGGAGAAAACCATGGCACCACGGAGGGCTCGCTCAGAGAAGTTAAATGTTTTAAATTGCTGTAAATACACATCAACAGTTATCTCTGTTGAGCGCTGAGCTACTTCTGGATATTCAGAGGAAGGGTGGAAGGGTGGAAGGAAGGAAGGATGCTGCATCTCCTGAGAGTCAAATCAAGTGCATTAAGGTGCACACACACACACACACACTCAATCCTAGCAAGTCAATTGTTCTCTATTAAGACATCCTTTGTCTTAGAGTGCTGGTCTTGTTGTCTTGATCTTGTAAAGACGTCTCAGGCAGCAGCTACTGTGCAGCGGCGGTATTGACAGTACAGGCGTCCTAGGAGTCGACAAGGACAGCAATTGATTGGGCCTAAATGAGAGTGAAGAGGAAGATTGATTGCCATCGATCCACTTCCTCCTCCAGCAGAATCCTCCATCTTTGATTATGACCACTTTACGTCCAATCAAGCGTATGGGAGCTGCGATGGTGGGGTGGGGTATGGGGATCCCATCGAGAGGTATTAGCTCCATTTACGAAGGCTTTAATTATGAGAGGATGCGAAGGCCCAAGGTCAACGCAGCAGGTGCCATCAGCCTGGTTCATAATGACAGGGCTTCCTCTTACTTCCCGCTGCAATTTAGTCATATAGATAATAGGCTGTGGGGGAGATGGTGTATCCTGTGTGTGTGTGTGTGTGTGTGTGTGTTCCTCGGAGGATACTCGGTGCATAATAAATGTTTCAGTAATGATGGCTTGAGGAGAGGGAAACAGCTAGCTGTGATGAAACACAATCATTTGTGAAGCAGAGTGAAAGATAACGGTGCTCTTTGATGCTTTTTTTCCACATTTTTTTATTGAAAGCTTCATCAGAGAGAAAAAAACAACTCATAAAATCCAAATCCTAACATCCACAGATGTACAGATAATTTCTCCAAGATCACACACACTGAGCAGCGTGTGCGAGGCGTGACCATGTCCTCCTCGGCGCTGAAACGAAGAAAAGTGGAAGAAAAAACCCCCCAAAACAAACAAAAAAAGAGAAAACTAATAATAAAAAAACAAATCAAAACAAACCCAAAAAACAAATTAAAAACCGCTCTGCTGTCCTAATAAATAGTTCCTCTTTTTATCTGGTAAATGAGTCCCATGCCTAATGCACTCTCTGTGCCTGCTATCTTAACATATTCGGTTGGCCATTTCCTAGTGATCATTAGATTCTGGATTTCTCAGGGAGACGTTTGAACTTCACGAGGGCTGTGCTGGCTGGCTGAGTGGCTGAGCTCCTGGGGTTGTGTGGCCAATCGATCAGTCCTCATCAAAGGTGGACCGAAGCATCAATTAAAAAGCACAGGGCCTCGCTCTTGTGGGGAGGGTTAGCTGGAGCAATTTTCCCACTGCATTATATGTTCGGAGAGTGTGTGTGTGTGTGTGTGTGTGTGTGTGCGTGCGTGCGCGCACACGAGTGTGTGATTGTGCTGGTCTGTGATGAGTTATTGAGCCACAGCTCTCCTTTACACTCGGTCTGTGAGAGTAACTCTGAACTACTGTTTTCCTAACACACGACAATCAATGAGGAATGGCTATGACTCCGTTCACGATGAATGAATCCACAAGAGCCTTGTGAAAACTGAGCGTGACAAGTAATACATCTAATGAGTTTACTCCTTTGACAGTGCAGAAGCCACACTACATAAATGATTTTCTGGGGCAGATTTAAGGAAGGCGGCAGTGATTGTGAGTAATGGTGAGAAAGGGACGGAGTGAGTTTAAAAACAAAAAAAACAAAAAAAAACCTGTCCTCCTTAAAGGCAGTGAAATAAGCACCTCGCCATGAAAGACTTACACTGGAGAAAACCAGGATGTAGGTAACATCTCAAGATCTGTACTTCATTAGCTATCTCAAGCTCACAGAAGATCAGAGTCATCTTGTAGAGAGTGTGTGAAAAAAAAATCACACACTCCCCCCCACACACACACTTTGCTCTGAACGTACAGTATTTTTTCATCTTCCTGCATCAAACAGAAGTTGGAAGAAAATGCTGCGCATCGGATTCGGGTTTCTTTAAGGGTTTCAGATGAGTGAGATTTAGATATGAGACGGAGGAATATCTAAACACAAATTTAAGTTGTTCACATCATGATTGCAGAAACTTTACGACAACTTTTGTGGCACACGGGCAGCAAATGGTTATCCTCCTGACAGCTGAGTAGGGAAAAAAGAGGTGTAAAGAGCACCAGTAGGGCCCATAATATGAAAAACAAGCCAGCATGGATATTACCCCTCCAAACTGCTGTCCCTCCTCAGTGAGCAGGCATCACATTGGACTACAGTCCAGGGGCCTGTTTCACTAAAGCGATTTGTGAGAACCCAGATGGTAGGATTCACAAATTATTGTTGCTTGCAAATTTTGATTCCAGCAGGACTCTCAGATGCTCGTGCACTGAAGTAGCAGAGAAGGAAAAATGACATTGTCAAAACTTCTCTCAACAATGGACAATGCCTCCTTTTCTACACTGTATGGTCATAAGAGATCCCTCTTTCCTTCCCTCTACCGTCTCACGATTAAACTGATTAAATATCTCAAAAGTAACAGCCATTTTTGTGCCGCTTATCTGGGTCCAGGTCATGGGTGGCAGCAGTCTAAGCAGAGATGCCCAGACCTCCCCTCTTTGAAGCCACCTCCTTCAGCTCTTCTGGTGGAGCATGCATTCCCAAACTAACCGATGCACATATTCCCCTCCAGTGCATCCTGGGCCTGCACCAGGGTCTCCACCCAGTGGCAT
>VVHJ01044819.1:2012-16580 GCA_015107715.1 Tylochromis polylepis | reverse complement strand
TAGGGTATTACATGAAATCAATAAAACAAGGATTTTAAATAGAGAAATGTCGGACCTCTTAAACGTATAATCATGCATATGTACTCAGTACTTGGTTTGTGCCCCTTTTGCATGAATTACTGCCTCAATGCAGCGTGGCATGGATGCTCTCAGCCTGTGGCACTGCTGAGGTGTTATGGAAGACCAGGATGCTTCAATAGTGGCCTTCAGCTCTTCTGCATTGTTCGGTCTCATGTTTCTCATCTTTCTCTTGGCAATGCCCCATAGATTCGCTGTGGGGTTCAGGTCAGGCAAGTTTGCTGGCCAATCAAGCACAGTAATCCCGTGGTCATTGAACCAGGTTTTGGTACTTTTGGCACTGTGGGCAGGTGTCAGGTCCTGCTGGAAAATGAAGTCATCATCTCCATGAAGCTCATCTGCGGAAGGAAGCATGAAGTGCTCCAAAATGCCCTGGTAGACGGCTGCGTTGACTCTGGACTTGATAAAGCACAGTGGACCAACACCAGGAGATTGCATGGCTCCCCGTATCAACACAGACTGTGGAAACTTCACACTGGACTTCAAGCATCTTGGATTGTGTGCCTCTCCATTCTTCCTCCAGACTCTGGGACCTTGGTTTCCAAATGAGATGCAAAATTTGCTCTTAGCAGAAGAGAGGACTTTGGACCACTGAGCAACAGACCAGTTCTTTGTTTTTCTTTCGCCCAGGTAAGACGCTTCTGACGTTGTTTGCTGTTCAGGAGCGGCTTGACAAGAGGAATACGACATTTAAAGCCCATGTCCAGGATCCGTCTGTGTGTGGTGGCTCTTGATGCACTCCAGCCTCAGTCCACTCCTTGTGAAGGTCCCCCACACTTTTGAATGGCCTTTTCCTAACAATCCTCTCCAGGCTGTGGTCATCCCTGCTGCTTATGCGCCTTTTTCTTCCACACTTTTCCCTTCCACATAACTTTCTATTAATGTGCTTTGATACAACACTTTGGGAACATCCAGCTTCTTATGCAATTACCTTTTGAGACTTTCCCTCCTTATGGAGGGTGTCAGTGATGGCTTTCTGCACAATTGTCAGGTCAGCAATCTTCCCCATGATTGTGATTCCTACTGAACCAGACTGAGAGACCATTTAAAGACTCAGGAAGCCTTTGCAGGTGTTTTGGATTAATTAGCTGATTAAACTGTGGCATTTTTAGCCTACAATATTGAACCTTTTCACAATATTCTAATTTTCTGAGCTTTTGAATTTGGGGTTTTCATAAGCTTTCATAAGCCATGATCATCAAAATAAATAAAGGCTTGAAATATGTTGCTTTGCATGTAATGAGTCTATATCATATATTAGTTTCACCTTTTAAGTTGAATTACTGAAATAAATAAACTTTTGCACGATATTCTAATTATTTGAGTTTCACCTATTTACACCGCAAAGCTATACGTGTTCATAATGATTTTAAAACAGCTTGGGATTTTAACTGCACAGGATGATATGGTTTAAAAAATGGAGAACACAGGAGCTCCAGTTATGCTAGGTAACATGGATCTAGCAAAAATGTTGTTCTAGATTATATAAGTTTCTTAGCTTTTGATTTATTAAGTTACTAGTAAGATTTAGAGATAAAACAACTTTGTTCCCAGGAATCAAAAAGTAGTAAATTCCATTCAAAATTCCATTCATTTGATTTAATTTTGAAAATATGTCAATTTTTGTGTTTTTGTTCAGAATCCACATTAAAAGGCCATATTTCTGCTAATATCCTCGAGACTGCAAACATCTCCACACAAGCCTGTTGTCTAGAAGCAGTGAATCTTGGCATAAACAATCACTTTCAGTTTTTCCATTTTTGTGGTGTCTGTGAGCCACAATTTGTGTGAAATGTTCAAAATATATTTGTCCTAATAAGCACGTACATATCTTTTTCCATAAGTGACATGACAGATGCGTAACATGTCAAACATAGTCATTTTAAACCTCTAAACGTGCTCTATAATTTAGGTGAAGATTGTAGACATGTAAACTTGCCCACACCCTTGTTAAAAGCACTCGCAAATTTAAAAACCTTGCTGTAACATTTGGATGCCTTTGTAATATTGATTCAGCTTCCACTAGAATATGAATCAATAAAAGTGAGGTGTGGACATAAAAAAAAAAAAAAAATTAAAAACTCAACTGATTAAATTAACATGGAATAGCCCCACAAATGAAAAACTTCTCCATCAAACCCCTGCAGCCATGTGAAGGCTAATTTGGGAAGTTCTGCACCACAGCTCAGTGCAATTAAGCATGCCTGTCCAATAGGTTTACCTTGATTAAATCCCCTTTAAGTGGCACAAGGCTGCTACACAGTCTATGTGCTGAAGACCAGCTTCCTAGGTTAAATAGGGCCCTGATTGCACAGTCATGCTGACATCTACTCCCCAAGCAAGACACAAAGCTTCTGTTAGATAAATACTTCAGCCAAGTAAAGCTTGAGTCAGATTTTACCTGCAGAATTGTGAGACTTCTTTAGTTCAGAAAAATGGGTTAGACTAATTCATGACACATTGCTTGTTTATGATCTAATTTTATTTCATAACTTTTAAGCCACCCAGTGCTAGCAAAAGGTGACCATGCCAAATCAGTATACTGTATTTCAGGCTGTTGGATGTTAATCTGCTTGCAAAAGCTTTGCTGCTGAGTTTAAGGCTGTACTGGCACAGCACTAAGCGAACACCGCTGATGTGCTCACAAACAAAGATAAACATACTAAAAGGCAGGTATAATGTCTACTGATGCAATTTATTGTTGAACTTCTTAAACTGGTTTGTCAGCATGCCAGCATTTGTTTATGAGCAGTGGACACCAAGTTCAACCGGGGATGCATGTGTTGTATTAAATGAGAAATATTCACACTTTATGTGAGCCTTGAGTTTCACTTTACTAGTATGGATACAAGGCCAGGATGGAGAACCTGGGCACAAATTTTAAAGCAATCACCAACACTGAAAGTTGCATTTAAATGTACTTTTCTAAAGGAAGAGATTGTCACAAAAAACAATACTGTCCTACCATACTGAACTCTCCATGTGCCATCCACAACCTCTGAAGAAAGGCTCATCAGCTCCATCGCATTTCAGAGTATCTACAAGTACCAATTATATTTTGCTACATTGTTTACATAGTGGTAAATTCCATTGATTATTTCTTTGTAGCCTAAACGTTATGCTGACGAGTTCATAATTGATGAAAGTGTTCATATTGTAATCAAAAGTAATATAAAAAAATACATATTACTCTACATTAAAGGATGGTCAAACTTCCGTAACAACAAAAAAGGGGAAAAAAAAGAAAAATAGCTGTTTTTTTTTGTCTTCTCTAACAATTTGATCATTCAGTAGTTATACAATTTTACCATCACTAAAACTAAATGCTTAATACTAAATAAATACAAACCAAACTATTAATATTTCCTTAATTTTCTAACCATGTTTTATACAGTAAATTTAAAATGTCAAATTTTTAGGCACAATGGGACTGTTTAAATGTATTTATATGAAATGCATCCTTTAATGAGCAGTTTATTTTGTAAATCACTCTTTTATGTAACAAATTGACTAAAAAACAAGCAAAAACAAAGACACCAACATAACAACAGCATAAAAAACACATACAGTTATACCAGTATCGGGATTTTTGTAATCCCTGCAACGTATCTCTGCTTTAAAATATTCATATTTTAAAAATATTCATATTAATTTCCCATTTTGCTTGAGATAACTGTAAAATTGCATCAAAAAGGGAATGATGGGGTCTCCTCAGTAACACAAAAGTTGTGTAAAGGTTTGTTATTGCCACATAAAGACAAACTTATTTTTTTTTTATATATACAATGATCTAGTTTAATAATTGATAACTGTGTATATTCATTTTGCAAATTATAGCCAGCTAAACAACATTTTAAGTTAACTGGATAATCACTGTTTTGTTTTTTATTTTACATTCACTCCCACAAAGGACATCGGTGCTGTCATAAAATTCAGTTCACATGCATAAGGTTGCATACTCGCAGGCTGCCCAGCTCTGAAAATACTTGTCACAAGGGTGGTTTTCATTGGCAGGGGGAGTGAGTTTTCTTTTTCTTTTTTTGACAGCGAGACAGAAAGGGTCATGGAAGAGAGAGAATAGTTAAAATAGGAAAGCAATTCTCATGGCCTTTTTTGCTTAAAATAATATGTGACACATTGGCCTGTATGTTTCTGTTATAATTGTATCCCACCTAAAACAAGCTTTATTCAGTATATTCAATATAAAATTGAGATTTATAATTGAGTTCTGTTTTATAAAAATGTAGAATACATTTGACACTATGGTGTAGGATACTGGAGTACAGTGCATCTTGTTTTCTTGCCATATGAGCCTGCATTACTTTCCTGGTGCCAAGATGGAAGTGTATCTCTTACAGAATAACAGGATTTAAAAACTAGTCAGAGGGTCAGAGGTGGTGTATTTAAGTACCCCACCAGGAATATTGGAGTGTTGACAAAGCAAACTCAAAGGAAATGGAAGTGATCTGAAGCAGTAGCTCAGAGGAATGAGGTGTTACGCAGACCCTTTAAGATTGTGGATCCAATCATCATTGTTAATCTTGAATTTTTTTTTTTTCTTTAGGAGCGTCAACAATCTTGGTAGGCAAAATCCTGAGAAGGAATTGATAAACTACTCTAGGACTCATCTTATTGCAGTAGGCAGAGACAATATGTTGTCCAGATTATTGCTTTGATTCCTGACCTAACTTTATGTTTAATAAAGGACATCAAGTATCCAGAGAGAAAATCTGAAAGCTCTTATAAGTCTACAAACTCACTGGGCCATTTAATGCCAAAAGTTAATATACCTGTCCTGCTTTGAGGATTACCTTTTATTAGTCTATTAACAAAGTCATTTACAGCAGCACGAAACATGTTCTTGGGTGGGGGTGGGAAATTTAATTTAATTTAAATTTAAAGACTTCATTCTTCTATAAAGAGATTCAGAAAAACTTTGAAGGCAGACAGAAACCAAAACTTTAGGGACTGTGGCTCTTCCTAAACACATTTCTTTTCATACTTCAGTCAGATTATTGCATACAAGTATAGTAAGCCGCCATAACCCTGAGCACAAATGCACAATTATTAGCTAAAAATTAAATCCATCTTGGGTTTGTGGATTTGTGTCAACAGAACATGAAATGGGCAACACTCTGAAGTTGTCCTGTGGTATCAGAGCCAAACGAATTAGCAGCAGGTCCTGCTGCTAAAGGCTAATGGGAGAGAATATCATTTCCCTGAAGGCGTGTGTAACAATGTCGGCAACAAACCAAGGTTTCCCAGTAAAATATTGCCCATAGCATTATAATGAATTTTGCTGCGATCTCTTTGCAAATTGCACCCACAACATGCATGATGTAAATGAAAATCAGACCAGGCCGCCTTCTCCTATTGGTCCAGTTCTAAGGACGATAGTTAGATGTGATACACCATATGTTCCAACACCTTCTGTCATTAAGTTCTGAGCAATTTCTGCTGCAATAGCTCTTCTTTTGGCCTCCCTACTTGTAGCAGTGAGCCTGTCATGCCTATGTCCCTGTTGCTAGTTCAATTTATTCTTCCTCTGGCACATTTTGGTAGGTACCAACAGAAGCGTTTACATTAAAGAAACAAGGTCTTGAAGAATTAATTGAATACTACAATAGCTGGTGGTAGAACTATGTAAAAGAAAACAAAGATTTTTAAAATCTTATTTTGAGGGGATTGTTTAGAGGTTCGACTAACAGATGGACTCTTCAGCACCCTGGCATAGACTTTCCAGGGGAGGATGAGGAGTGTGTTCCCCCTATAGTTGGAGCACACTTTCCAGTCCCCCTTCTTAAAGATGGGAACCACCACATCAATCGTATACAACCTTTGCAAGAGCTTAGTCCCTATAGCCGGCAATAAATCTCATTCCCAGTGGCTGTTAGGTTCTGCCAGGGCTGCCCTTTGTCACCAGTTCTGTTCATGACTTTTATGGACAGAATTTCTAGGTGAAGCCAAGTGGCAGAAGGCTTTCACTTGGGCAGTCTTAGAATCTCGTCTTTGCTTTTCGCAGATTATGTGGTTTTGTTGGCTTCATCAGGTGGTGGCCTCCAGCTCTCAATAGAGCGGCTCACAGTCGAGTGTGAAGCGGCAGCAATGACAATCAGCACCTCCACGGTCATGAGCTTTGGGTAGTGACCAAAAGAATGAGATTGCGGATACAAGCAGCAGAAATGAGCTTTCTCAAATAGTGGCTGGCCTTGCCCCTTAGAGAGAGGGTGAGGAGTTCAACCATCCAGGAGGGGCTCAGAGTGGAGCAAATACTCCTCCAAATCAAAAGGAGACAGTTGAGGTGGAGAGGGCATCTGACAAAGATGCCTCCTGGGTGCAACCTGGGTGAGGCCAGTGGGACACCCAGGAGGAGGTTTCACCCAGGATGTGCCCAAGTCTGCCTCGGGGCAGACCCATGACATGCTGAAGAGATCGTTTCTCTCAGCTGGCCAAGGTGTACCCACCTTAGTTTTTTCCCCACTGGACAAGCTGGAGAAGGTGGCCGGGGAGAGGGAGATCTGGACTTCTCTGCTTAGGCTGCTGCCCCTGCGACCCGGCCCCTGATAAGTGGAAGACATTGGATGGATGGATGGATTTTGAGGGGAAGTTGGCAAACAGATTTGAGTAATGATTCTATACCTAAAGTTATCTCCTAGTCACCACTCATTGTAGGTTAAGTTAGATTCTGGCTCTAAATAACTAGTTAAATAAATGCTCAGAGGCCTTTTTAAAGATGGTCTTAAAAAGGCTACACACTACACACACTGGAAACACAGAATTATAAAAGTATATGCCATAATGGCCAGGTGCCACTATATCAACATAATCAGTTTTATTCTCTCTCTCTCACACACTGTCGTGCTGACAGTTAGGAAATTAATTCAGTGATATTATTGCAACACATGTATTCAGAATCACCATAATCTCTTTTAATTAAGATAAATTTACATTTCTACACTTTAAGTATGTTTGATCCAGTTGATGTTCCTGCAGGGTATGAAGAAATTTTGCGATTTGGGTAACAAATGCATCTAAGCCTATGGTGACCTTTGACCTTTGTTCTGCATTTTTCTCACATTGCAATGGCGACGCACTACCACAGAATAAAACCACACGTTTGGCTTTGTTTATTAACCCCGTTTAGCCCATTCAAAAAGATATGTGGTTTTAATCTTGTCTTGTCTCACCAAAGATTTCTATGAACTGACCTAAGCACTTCTTCCCTCATGATAACCTCATCATATACCTAAACTACATTTAAGTATAAATCTAAAAAAAATCTTTACAAATGAAGTCCTAGGTCTACCTTTATAAAAGGTCAAACATAGAAGGTTACCACTGAACCATTTTAAACATAGTTTTATGAGTAACTTCATTTTAGCAGTTCTCCCTTCTTACCTATCTGTATCATTATGAAAATCCCAAATTACTCTTTACTGGCTATCCAGCATTCTGTTAATGACAATATTTCAATTAGGAAAAGTTTGATACCTAAACTTTACTTAATTTAAGTGTAACCTCTGGCCTGCATACTGAATTGAATTGATCTTTATTGTCATTATAAATGCATGAACTATAACAAGATTAGGTGCCTTCCTGGGAGTGACAGTCTTTCACACAATACACCATTGCATGTAACAAAACACTATTGCATGAGGACTCCACCACACGCGTGACATTATTGCACATCATAACACAACATACTGTAACCTCATCATGAACTTTGTATTCATTAAATAGGATTTTATGCCTTTTTAGTGGTGTTTTGGCATGATTCTAACATGTTCAGGGTCAGAGTTAGGGTCATCAGTAAACTTTAATTTAAATGCATTTCTAATCTTAAGAAAGTCTTCTGAAACACATCATCTTTTCTCTCCATGAAAATAACCAGCCTCTCTAAAGAGAGCTTTAAATCACTGTGATTTTTATTAAATAAGCTGCACGTAACATATGCTTATGTCTTGGATTTTTTGTTGTTTTAGGCTTTGTAGGTCCAAAACAAAACAAAAACATGAAGAATTTGTTTTTCAGATAATTCAAGACATTGGTGGGATTTTTCTCACTTTGTTAAAACAGTCTCCTCTCCTTTAGGACCTTCTGTAACCTAGCCATAAGAATTTGACTGGTGAAGCCGTTTGAAGCAGAGATGTGCCTGGGGGAAAGTGCTTCATGTTTCACTCAGGCCAAGAAAGCCCTTTTAACCTCTAAGATATTTGCTGGCCTTCCTGACCAGAATTTGCCATTTCAAACCCTCCTGCTGTGCTTTGAGATAAACATTTTTAGTGCCTTTCTTCACTTGAGTACCAGCCATGATTTCTCAACTACACACCTTTGTCCAAGGAGCACACCCATCACCCATGTGCTCAAGGTTAAGCTGTGGCTCGTTCATGTGTCTGTATAGTGGCATGTTGTACAATGGCAAGTGTATATATACTTTGATGAGTTAGGTTTTGTGAGTTAATAATGGACTTCCAACTGCATTATACTGTAACAACATGGCTACAGTACTGGTGATCACTGGGACACAATGAAATATATGTTTGGTCTCCCACATTATTAAATTGGCGATTTAAAAAAATAAAAATTACTGACACATTTCAACAACTATGCACATCCGAAATTCCAAATAGATGGGCTGGTGTACAAAATGTAAATTAAAAACAGAATGTAATGCATTCCAAATCTCATTGGAACACAGACATGAAAGGGAACACAGATGCGATACCAATGATTGAGGTGAGGAATAAACAATCTCCATGTCTGGTTTGTGTCACACTTTGAATGGTCGGAGCATGTTTGCAAATCTGTGTCTTCCATGTAAACTATGGATGATGTTAGCAATCTGCTAGTGATCAAAGCAAGGAAGTTTTTGCTAACTAGTGGTGGAGTACATATTATAATTCATGCGTTGACCAGTCTCTAGACCTGTGTCTAGGACGAAGGACATGCCAAGCACTGGAAATCATGAGCCAGTCAGCATTGTCACTGCGGACTTGTTAGCATGCTTATATTAATATTTTGTATCAACTACTGCTAAACCAAATACAGCATTATGACTGTATAAACACTTTGACCTCTTTTAAAAAGAAAGCCAGACACAAGCAAAAAAGTGTAATTTAAGCAGGAAATTTCAAAAATATATATATTTGAAAAATATACTGATTGTAAGCCAAAATCTGGCTAGTAGTAAGTTGCTGCCATTAGGTTTCCATATTGAAATCAATTTTCAAATACTCCCACTTCTCCTTGTTTACGGGCTTTTAGATGATATTATCGATGCTTCTCCTCCTTGTCTTCTGTGAGAAGTTGTGGTTTTGCTTGAGACAAGCTTCCAATGAAACTCCTGACCAAGCAAGACCTAATTACACTGTAGACTGTCCCTCTGGAGACACTGAAGAAAGTAAGTTGTTTGGTATCCAATGAGTCCATTTCTGTGTTAGATGTGTGTGCACTCACGGCTTAATAACTATTCATGGCTTATGAATACTTAATAAGCGATAAGTTATAAATAATAAGATACTATGAGTGCATCTCTAACTTGAGATTCTGTAGGATTACATACTGTGCACTTGTTTTGTGCATGACAAACATGGCAGCTAACATAAAAGCTCTCCGAGTCAGCTCAAACATTAAAGTGTGCACGTCTTGTCCTCTGTTTTCTTGTCTAACTTTTCTTCCCACTAAGTGGGTTAAATTCACCACAAGCAAGTCCCTTTGTGATTAATGATGTCTCAATCAGATTAAATATTGGAACCGAACTTCTGGCTCTGTTGACCTCTGTAACGCAGTACTGTTTGTCACACTCACTCTTTTGGCCCGTTTGTTAACCTCCTCTCTTGTTTTATACCACCATTTAAATCCTTCTCATATTTCTTCTTTAATCACCACTTTCCACTTGTTTCATTGTCCCTTCATCACTGTCCTCGTCATTTCCTCTTTTGCCTGTCCTCTTTTATCTTGTGTATCTTTACTGACTCTTGTTTATCTCTCTGTCCTTCCTCTCCATCTCAGTCTCTGTTCCTCTGTCTTGGCCTCTGCATGTCCACATTTGTCTCCTTTCATCTTTTCTTTTATCTCACTTCTCTTCTTTTTCTATCCTCATCTCCTACCCCCCTTTCTAATTGACTAAAGCTGAGAAAAAAATCCATTACACCATGGCAGACTTTCTGAAAAATGAATCGCTCAGACGAAAATGTCAAAGCCAATGTTGTATATAATTTTCATCACAGCATCCTACATGCCATTACAAGCTGACTCATCTTTGTCCGATGCAGAAGTTCAAATAGTTAAGCTGTTTTGCCAATCATCAAAGTACCATTAACCCTTTTAATGACCTTCAAAGCCTAAAAAATGTCATTTGAAGGAAGGCAGAATTCTGACAAGACCTTTGCAATTCTATGGAGGGTATCCGCGTAATATAAATAAAGCTGGATTTATGCATTTGCATTTTCTACAAGAGCATGTAGAGGTAGCTCAAATTATAGCAAGTGATAAATTTTAACATAACTGTGTTTGAGGTGAGTTCCTAGTCTTGCATTGTGAAATTTTAAGTTTCATGTTGTCAAAATTGATCTTTTTTGTTTTCCCCACATCTTTCATGCCACACACACTGCCACCTAAGGTAACTTTAACCCCTGACTTTAACCCTGACCTAAACCATTTTCCATATCATTTAATGCTGTAAAATTACACGCTTAAAAGTTGAAAATGTATAGCTATGGTTCTAAATGTGGACGAAAAAGCATGCTATTGAGGTTTTGAAGTTACATGACTGCTAATCACAGGACGTTAATTTTAGATTTGTGTCAGCGTAGAGTCTAGTGAATAAGGTCCCAGTCATACAGGCCTAGAGAGGGGTCTGTGACCATATGGCAAGTGAAAATTGTGTATTCCTCGACTGGTTGGCAAAAACCTCTCTTTTGATTGCTAGCAGATTTCAACATAGCCACTGATGGTTGCAAACCCACCATCAGTGGCTATGTTTGATTGGATCACTTGTGTCGGAAGAGGAAAATATACTGTCAATATTGCACATGTTAATTTAATAAAAAAAAAATCATAAAATATACTTGTAAAAGTTATGGTTATATGTTGAAGTTCTGAAGTTGTTTAATTGAAGTTCATAATTATTCCATAAATGTTACAGTGACAGTCTTTAGACCTTTCTCCCTTCTGTTTTTTTTCCTCCTCAAATTGCACCCTGGTTCTGTCACAATCAATATGGGAGACAAACCTCTACATGCAGGTTTTTGTCACACCAGTGAATGAGAAAAGCCAAAAAACCTCCACTGTCAGAAAATAACCAGGGCAACACTATAAATACATGAAAAAAATGGTTGATATAAAAAGTTGAGCCTGAGCTCTAATCATTTAGAATTCAAAACCTTAAAAATACTTGTAATATTTGTCATGTATGCAACTTTGTTGCACAGCCCTTAAACATACACTGGCATCGTCATCATAACTTTGACGTAGACTATAACTAAATCTCCACTGACTGTGAAATCTACCTTAGTGTACGCCAATGTGAGCGTGATAAAGCGCAGTGCACTTTATTATTTAATATTTGAAATTCTGCCAAAAACCTTTTGACACTACATGATTTTTTCTGCATTAATGTCAGCTTCTTTATTGTGTTGTCCATCCAAAATGTTTTCAGTTGACATTGTAGTGCCAAGCCCTCACAAGCATAACAGTATACACACATGAGGAGTGAGCGTGGAACCATTTCACTGCTTGGTAGATTTATTACAGCGCGTGTGTGAGTGTACATTTGTGCATGTGTCTGCCCTGCATGCCAGATGACATCAATGAACCACCCACACTGCAGGCAGCGCAAGCTTGGAGTATGAGACCATGCCTCACTTCCACCACATTTATAATTCAACATCCTGTCACACTCTAGTCATCTCTTTTCTTCTCTCTCTTTCGTGCTCTACATCCTCACTTATCTCTAGGGTCTTCCCCCATCCAAAGATATTCCTAGTTGACTTGTAGCAATAAGTTCAAGCAATTAGTCAGGTAGTCATTGCATATGAAACAATAACATTATTATTTTTGAGAAAGAATATTACAGTACAGTACAGATACCATTAACTGTGTTACATTACAGTGTAATAACAAGCCCTGGAAAATGTAAAATTTATTAGTGTGGCTGTAGAGGAAGTAACCTGTTAGCATCACAAGCAAAATGAGCAATTGTTTAGTGTATTGCAACAACCAGCAAAAAGACAGTTAGCACTGCTCACTAAATGAACACACATCAAACAAAGCACAACATCCAGGGCTAAAAAAAGAATCCAACACACAAGTACCAAAAACTGCAGTTCCTCTAGTGGCCACTCGAGGCTGACTCGTTTTTGTTTGTTTTTTTTACAAGAGAAATGAATATTTTTACATCCTGGAACAGCACATGTTTTAATTGGCTTTTTCCCACCTTCATGGGACAGTGAAGACATGTTACTAATGACTTAACTCCAATTGTCAGACTTTGTAAAGACATTTATTGGGCCAGTTTGTACCATTCAGCAGGCCAGTTTTGGCCCCCAGGTAACATGTTTGACACTCCTGCCTTAAAGAAATTGCGATGGACTTGTCTGACAAATGATCTGATATTGCCTGCCAGTAGGCACAAGGCCATCCAAGAAGTTTATGCTCGAGTTTTAGTGAGTGAAATTGTAGTATTTTATTACACGTGTTACTTAGCACAAAGCAGCAGCTGTCAGTGTTATCAGCTAATGCTAGCAAGTTTACCAATATTGCGTTAGCTGATAACTTAACGCTCCCTCCTCTATTAAATATTGTCACCTGCTCCCAAAACCAACACGATGGCTGCCAAAAAGCTAATGTTGAAGGTCCATGGTGGATGCCTTCATCTGTTATAAGCTGTGTCTGAGATTGGCAAAAGCCAGGCAGATGTTTTTCTGTAGTTTCCATGTCGGCTTCTCAGGGGTGTTCTTTACCCTCTTGAAATGATCCCACACTGATTTTCCTTTTAATTACTATCTAAATATCGCGGGGAGCAGCTGTGTAAATGACAGTGTTTGTCTATAATTTACCAAATGACTGTCACCACACTGTGAAGATTTTGTTTCCTTTCCTGTGACAAACTGAAAGATCAAAACTTGGTTGACAAAGACTCACTGAGTAATGTTTGGTCGACTATTTGGGGACACATATTCATTCCTTCCTCTCTCATCTGTATCTCTTTCCACCAGTTGTCATCTTCTTCATCAACAACCACACCTCTCGCATGCTCTCAGCCTTTCTCATTAACTCCTTTTGAGCTCTCTTTTTCATCTGCCTCACCAGACCTTCCCTTATCGCAGCCTCGCTCATATTTTCTCTTGCTCCCCCCTTCCCTTTCCCCCCATCGCGCTAATATTATTTCCAGAAGCAAAGGATGGCATTAGCTGTCCATATGCTTCAGCACCAACATGCAATATGTTGGCACATGACAAGATTGTGTCCCCCTCAGCAAACTGCAGAGAGGGAGAGCAGGGAAGCATCAATAGAGCTCACCAGCCAACCGTGACAGGCAGCCATCCGCCATATGATAACCACACTGGTTACTATTCTCCCCTCTCCTCTAAGCTGACTTCTTATAGTTACTTTTTGCTTCTTCTTGTATCAATCTTTTGCGATATGTAACTGCAATAAAATTTCCATATCTTATCGATTACGCCAGTCTTTAGTGTTCTCTAGAGATTACATATTTACTGTTCACTTTCATTTTTTTTCCCATGCAGTTTGCCTCCCACGCATACTCTCCGGGTGTCGTCTTTTAGCTTCTCTGCATCATTTTCCCCTCATTGTCTTTGTCATTCTCTTCTCGTTTTATCTTCCTTCAGCAGTTTTGCCTGATTCTGATTTGAAGTACCTCTGTGTTTTGTTGGTTGCTTGTATTGCTATTTCCCTTTTGTCTTCTGCTCTTTCATCCTCCTCTGCAAAAGATTCTATAGCTCTTTCCTTCGCCAGTTCACTTTTTCCCCCTGAATTATGTATCTCTGTATTCCTTTGTTTCTGTATGTCTTCTGACTGGCAAGGATGTTTTTTATACAGCATACAGTGATGCATTCCTCAGCACACAGTGTAATAAGTGGGGGGAGCTACTTATCTTTGCAAAATCTTTAATTGGAATTAAATGAACATTCCTCCCGAAACATAAAGAAATGGCTGAAATAACATTTTGAAACTAAGTTTAAGTGTGTGATTCACTCAAAAAAGCTTTAGCTGCACAATTTTTTTCTTTCCAAATTGAATATATGCTCTAGAACAATACTAGAACAATTTGCCCCTTTCCAATTTATTTGTTGTTTTTTTTTAACATTTTTCAGACTTAAATGTTAAATGTTAGATCATCAAACAGATGTTATTATTTGGCAAAGATAACTCAAGTAGATATGAAATGTAGTTTTTAAATGTTGACTTAATTTAATAAGAGAAAAAAGGCAATCCAAACCTACCTGGCTGTATGTGGAAAAAGTACTT
>VVHJ01044809.1:0-19126 GCA_015107715.1 Tylochromis polylepis | reverse complement strand
TTTTTGCTTTTATTGCCCACATCTTGCAGTATACTATACTGCATTTCAGGTGTCAAGTGTCACCCAAAAGTAAAAAAAGCATCACTTCTTTTCTCTTGTGTCTTCCTTTTTCTAGCAAAGTCAGTAGTAATGACACTATGTGGTTTCCTGTTTATTCTCTGCAGGTTTGACAAAATACACCATTGAAGGCCCTCTACTAGACGGTCAGCAAAAAGTCACTAACCTGCAGGGTTTAATTAAGACTTATGTGTTTTTCTTATATTTTTATGGATAAAAATAAAAGCAAAACAAACAAACAAAATGTGACTTCACTTATCCAAGGCAGTCTGCCCAAATCACAGGAAGTTTTCAAAAGCTCTAGCAACAGTTAAACAACATATTAACAGTCTAGCAAAATCTACAGACTTTTCAATATTTCATAGTTACCATGAATCACCAAACGTAATGCCAAAAGTACAGACATTCTGTACTTAAGTAGAAGTACAGATACCTAAGTTAAAAAATACTCCAGTAAAAGTTAAAGTACTGATTCAACTTCTTTACTCAAGTGAAAGTAAAAAAGTACAGGCTCTGAAATGTACTCAAAGTAAGAAAGTAAAAAGTTGGTCTTTGGAGGACGTTTCTACCAGCTATTTTAATGCAAAGATAACTGAAACTTGTGCCATATTAATGTAATAATAAAATAATATTAGCAGATTAAAATATAAACTTTATTTCAGTCTAAATTTTAATTCTAATAATAGTACTCAGCTTGAACCAGTTAAGTAGAAAATGAGAAAAAAGAAGGAAAATACAAAAAATAGCTGTATTTACTGTTGCCTATATTGTAGACGGTGACTTAGCCTCTCTGAACACCACAGCCTCTAAACATGAAATGAGTAGGGAAGAGGTTAAAGGCGGATTCAGCAGGTGGGGGGACCTTAAAATCAGTTGCATTGGCTCATTGTGGGGAAAAGAATCACAACTCACAATAATTTCTATTGAGAGCTCCAGTAGCTTTTCTTTGTGTACAGGCTGTGATCAACTGACCTGGGTTACTGCTCTGAGGACATCAACAAGATGTCACCAGATGTTGCCCTGGTTGATTTGCATCCTCTACATTGACAGTAAACTTTTTATGCTGTCTTTATATTAGACAGTATACAGCTGGTATGAAGGTGGAATTTAGTAAATGAATCTCAGCATCATCAGCTTAACTTCAAATTCATCTCTGCTACCCTTTATATAACTGACCATGAGCACCACAGCCATAGTGCACCAGTCCAATACACTGTTCTTTACTTTCAGTCCATCATAGTACATTAATGTAACCTGTTTATCCTGCACTAACAGAGTATTTTCATGCAACCTTTAAATGACACAGTTAGTCTACCTCAGTTTGTTTTGCAGCACGTTTCACAATATGAAAAAACATGTCACATGTACAGGCCCAATATCTGTTTTAAAATTTGGAGGACTTACATGTAAGCTTTACATTTCCAGTTTATGAAATGTCACTGAGCAGTCCTTACCTTTAAATCTAACCTCTCTTCTTCCGCTCCACTCCTGTCTTTATCCTTTTCCATCTCTAAGTGAGGTTAGCTCTCTTTCTTTTCTCTCCCTGTAAAATACAGCAGCTGGACCTTTAGCTAGCAACACACAAATGCAACAAACTGCACATAAACAGTTTGTGTGTTTGCTGATGTTTGTTAAGCTGATAGAAACGCTGCATTTTAAATTACCTACCATGACATGTTATTCGCTTTATACTTGCTTGTTCTTTGTAGGGCTAGCTAGATGCTGAAGTATCGCAACCGCAACTTATGGACACCTGCATTAGTTCTGGTGTTGGGCCAAAAAAACAAACAAAAAAAAGATTAAATCAGTTTGATGTTTGAAGGCCCACAGTGACGTAAAATAATAACTCCCCTCAAATGCCTCAAACTAAAAGTCCAGTCAAAGTCAAGCGAGTATGTTTTGAAAATGTAAGGAGTACAAAGCGCAGATATTTGCTTAAAAACGTAGGCAGTAAAAGTAAAAAGTCAGAAAAAAAAACTACATACAGCAACATACAGATACCTTAAAATTCTACTTAAGTACAGTAACAAAGTATTTGTACTTGTGAAAGAAAGTGAAAAAAATAAAGTGAAACTGTGGAGAAAGTTAACAGAAAGAAAGGGAGAAAAAAATAGAGGACAAGAAAAGCGTGAGAGAGAAAAAATGCTGCTTCAACACCTGTTGAGGAAAAAAAAAACAGCAGAGAAACCACAGCAACAACCAACATGTGTATAAATAAGAGAAGGAGGACCTCCCCTGTACTTTAGTGATGCACCTGCACCCCAAGGCCCTGTGTATGTGGTGTGTGATGGAGCTGCCCCACTAGGCACGCCCGTTTTCTGCAATCCACCAAGGGCAGGGAGGTCCAGGCCCATCCAGCTCCGGGTCCATGGCTGCAGCACCACGGTGCCCCACAGAACCCAGGGCGGCCCACCCAACTCCACTGCAGAGGAAAAACTACACTCAGCCCAACATTTAGTCAACTCCCAAACTGCATAAGACAATAGACACCCAGGTTGAGTCCATCCTCCACCTCTGGTAGATCCCCCTGCCTGCAGAGTGGTCTTCTCAAAAGTAGAGAGCACCTGCAAAAAGATGCTAAAAACCTCCCCACCGGCTAAAAAGGCCCCTTGTTCCACCAGTGCACCGAAGGTCCCAAGGCCAGGGCCAGGCCCCAGTGGATGCATCCCACAACCCTGGCAACACAGCAGCCAGGACCAAGCACCCCAGGCCCAGCCAGAACCCCAGCCCAGAGGCTGCTCACAGCTAGAACCCTAAGTCTCCAAAAGCTGGGTCCAAGGCCCAGAACCATAACAAGTATTTAATTCCTTTACAACTCTAATCTGGGAAATGTATCATATTGTTGTTTTGTAAGATGTCAGGGTTATTCTAGATGGGTGTACGTTTGCATGGGATTAGTGAAGTCTCAGTCATTTTTAGAAACTCCCACCATGCTGGCAGAGTGGCTGATATTAATGCTTTTAAAGCAAACATGTGGTTTGATGTTTGAGCTAATTAATAGAAATCTCTATATTACTGCATAATGCTTGTTCTATGTCTAGTCATGACTCATCTAAGAAGCTAAGTTTTAACCATCTCGAGATGTCTTGTAGCCCGCTGACTAAGAAGTAGTGGTGAAAGTTAGGCAGATCAAGTCCTCCTCTACCTCTAGTCCTTAGTAGCGTTTTTAAGCTTATATACGGGGGTTTATCTTTCCAAAGGAATTTAGAGATGGGGAGTTCAGAGATCTAAACCACTCAGGTGACAGTTTATTCAGGAACTGACAGCTATAGGGTGTATTCTCAGTGTCTGAAATGTCACTCCACAGTGAGCTGCTGACTAGGAAAATAATCCAGACAAGAGTGATGGACGAAGAGATCACCATGCGTCACAAAGTCCGTAATTGCTCATGTACTGTTTAACTATATTTGTGGATTGCCAATTGAGTTCCAGCTGTAGTGAACCTGTCCATTTCTTCATTTAATCCAAAGTTGAGGTTGACCCCAAGAACAAGTGAGCAATCTAGGTGTTCAGAAAGTGCAATAAAAAAAAAAGAAAGCATGGAAGAATGAGGGGTCGTCAACATTTGAGCCATATACACTGACAATACATAATTTTCTGTATGTATAAATAATATAATTATTAGAAATCTACCCTCTGGATCTATAGGTGTTGAGTACTGTGAAATTAACATTTTCTATGTATTAAAATTGCCACTCCGCTTTGCCTGGAGTTATAGCAAGCAGAGAACACATTAGGAAACTCAGGTGTTTTAAGTTAATCTGTAGCTGTGGCAGGTCTATGAGTCTCTTGTAGTAAGACAACTTTGCCTGTAGTTTTTAAGCTAAATATCTTTAACCTCTTTTCGCTGGCGCCAGCTCCATGCACATTCCATGTGACAAACCTTAATGTGCCCATAGTTGTGTGTGTGTAGCTAATGTTGAATACTGTGTGTGAGTGAGAAAAAATACATGTCCATCTGTTGAAAGAAACTGTAGCAAAAGAAAATCAGCTGATCAGTGCAGTGAGAGAAGGGAGAAGGATGAAGAAAAATGAAAACACAGTAGCCCTTCTGAGTTAATGGTAAATGGACTGGTTCTTATATAGCGGTTTTCTACTCTGAGCACTCAAAGCGCTTTACACAACTTGTACATTCACCCAAGCACTTTCTTCTGTGCTGTTTCTAAGTGCTTCCTATCTAACATTCACACTCATTCGAGCAACATCGGGTTACTATCTTGCCCAAGGATACTTGGCGTGCAGACTGGGAATGAAATGTTCGAATTTGGGCACAATAGGACGCGGACTTGGGGCTTCAGGCCTCCTTGACCCCAGGCATTGAATGCGGGGGAAGGTGATGTTCTCCACAGTGTCCTCCAGAAGCTTCAGGTGGGTCTTGAAGGTTTTAATGGCAACTGGAGTCTGCCTGGCAACTTCTCTTGGAGGACAGTGTCTCATTCTTGGCTGGGGAAGAGGAACTCTGAAGCATAAGTCAATGTATTCCTGGAGAGCGTCCAAATTCTCGGTGTCCTACAGGGTGTTGCAAATGATAATGCAGATGTGTTTTGTTGCCCGTCCATTGTTTGGTGTAATTTAAACTAAAAGTGTTTGTTTAATTCTGAGCCACCATTAGTTTTTTGGGGTTTTTTTCCGCCAAATCTTCCTGCATCTCACGTCACTTACAGCATTTCTGCTCTCCTGCACAGAGTCCTTTTTCACAAAACTGTAAATAAGAAAGAATAGAGTGGGAAGTGACTTACCACCTGGGAATGGCCACCAAGCCCTCAAGGTGTTTTTTTCTCCCAGTTCAGTTATATGATTACTTTTACTTATGTGTAAATTATGCAAAATCAAGATTATGTGGTAAAAAAGAATTTGATTTAAAACTGAAACCATCTGTTGCAATATTTAAAATTCATTAGTTAAAATGACAGACTATATGGGCATGGCTAAAATACAGTGTTCATTTAATGCTGTAGTTGTCAAACCAGTGGGTGGTACTCATTGAGAGCTTGGAGCCACTGCAGAGCAGGATTGGGTTAGCAGTGGAGGAATTTGGAATGAAAATACATTGGATTAATGCAGAGAAAATGAATAAAAAAGAGGTTCTTGATCAGTTTCACTAAAATGTGATGTGATTTGTGTGCGTGTGTGCTTGAGAACCACAGATTTTAAAAAACTGATTTAAAAATATAAATGTTAAATACTGATCAGAATTGAACTGAGAGAACTGAACTGAACTAAGAGCCCAGGCAGTATCCCTCAATGTAATTTCCAAATCAAATCTCTTCTTCTTGTTCCTGGTCTATTACAAGCTAAGAATCTATTAGTTGGCTTTAGCCTGCTAAAAATACTAGTGTAGATACTGTAATGAGACTGAGTCAGAGTCTGTATTTTCAACCAGAGGCAAATTACAGTCAACTCTTCGGTCAGAACAGACAGAAGCAAACATTCTGTCTTAGCTAATTGTAATCATCTCAATTAATTGCCAGCAAAGACGATGTCCCACATTGGTGGGGTGAGTGATTATGTCGTAAGTGGGTCTGCCCTGTGGTGCACCAGGCATCCAATCTTTCTCCATCTAATTATATGGGGAGTTATCATGTCCCTAATGACTTTGCGTGTTGCCTATTCCTTAAGAAGCTCAAGATAAAGGCGAGGACAAAATGATGTAAAGCGCATTATCGTTGGCAATGGACTCCTGGCGGCATTACTTTAAATAGAGCTTGAGTCTCTTTGTAACCAGGCTCTTTTGTGAGATATGAGAACAGCACTAATGAGTGCCCACACTCTTGATTTGGAGTATGCCCAGCTCAGTTTCAGCACAAGAGGGAAAAGGCAGTTTAACAAACTAGGAAAGAAAAAGTCTCTTTTTCTAGGTAATGAGATTGAGAGGAATTTATGAATGCTGACATATTGAAGTTATAAATTACAAACTAAAGCAGAGGTTTATGGTTAACCACAGTATTTCACTGAGCTAGGGAAAAATGTGACTGACATTGATAATAGGTGTTGAAAGTGTGTGTTTGTTTTATAGGTTAGTTTTAAATAAAAAAATATCACTAAGGAGAGAGCAAGACCAGGAATCTTTAGCTCATGCTCAATGTCCAGCCATGAAGCCATGGACAGTTGAAAGGTTATCAGGATTCTTAGATTGTTATATCATATCTGTTTTTTTAGTCAACCAACCTTCTTTGAATTTATCTTTACAATTGTAGTCAAGTTAAATTCTGAAATATTTTAGGCTATGAATGTACTTCAAACTCTGGTAAGAAAAAGAATGTATGCCTTTCTAAAAGACTCTGGTGCCTTTTCTTTATGTAAGTAAACCAAGCGTGGTACACTAGACAGTGATATTAGCATTGATTAAAACTAAGCCACTTTGTACAATCCATCTGCTGTTTTTTTTTTTTTGTTTGTTTCTTTTTGATATATCAGATAGTGGACAAGTCCTTACACTAAGATATTTGTAAAGTCACATTTGTGGTGGATAACTTTGGAACATAGTTTAATTTTTATTCTTTGCCTCACAGTCCTCAAAACAAAAGGCAACATATTTGCTGACATATGTTAATTCATAATTTTATGTCACATTATGGTCTTTCCCTTGCTGTTTTTGGTCTAAGCACATGCTTGTTCACAAACTGCTTGGCTTCTCTTGCCTGTTTGTGTTATGCTTTGTACACAAGCGTCCAAGCCTTCTTTCTTGTCTTAGACTGTTGCTGCTCAAATAATCACCAATTACCTTATGTGTGCACCAGTGGGTGATGCGAAATAAGGGGTCTTAGCAGTGTTTTGAATGTTCTGCTGCTTTTACTTCCAGGATTTTTTTTTCTTTCAATTTCCTGTTGGTTATAATTCTTGCATTGAATCCTGGGTTTTGGATTTTATAGAGGGCGTTTTGTTTGTGTAATTATTACTTGCCTGCTTGTTTATTTAGGGTTTGTTTGTATAATAAAAAATATTCTTGGCTGATGAGATCTAGTCCTCTGCCACAAATGTAATGTACTATGAATGTATGTGTAAGCTTTATTTTCCTTCACTTTCATCGATCGTATTATGCACCCTTTACCCACCCCTCATTTTGCTAGGAAAATGGGAAATAGATGAAGCCACTTATTAATACATTTGCAGGCATTTGCAACGAAATACTGTTTCAAGGTTTTGCTAATCAGTGCTCATCCTGTTCCTTCTTACACAAAGAAGCAGATACCAATCCTGCCGATGGGTTAAGGGCCTTGTCCAGCGCTTCTAGAATAGCTGACTGTCTCCTGGAATTTGCTCGATGCTCTTGAGACTATGTTGGGAGACACGTATTGATGTATCATCCCTGAGGAGTTGGGCAACTTGTGCAACCAATTTAGGGACCAGGTATCACTTCATGCTGTCAGTAGTGACACTGACCCTACCCAAATCCAAAGTGAAAAAACAGTCAGAAAACATGAGGAGGGAAAAACTGTCAGTGGCCTCCACCTGTAAAACCATTCCTGTTTCATTGTTGCCCTTCTAGCACCTGTTATTAATTTCATTAAGACCAAAAAAGCTTAAACTGATTAACCCCCCCGCTACTTAACTGACCAGATCAATATCCCAGCTGCTTAATTTAGTTATTGCTATACTCTGATTAAAAATTGTTCTTTTTATTTTATGGGCAATTTATTTATTGCTATTTTTATTTTAGTAGTTTGAGTTAAGAAAGGGTACAAAATATGTGTTTTTGCAATTGGCTACAAATTGATCAACAATAAAATCTAAAACTGGCCCTTTGTTGTCTATTATATGGCGGCATGACACTGGTTCGTCCTTTGAGCTTTTTTGTGCTTTAATTATTCATAGGTCAGTATTAAGTGGCTTAGCAAACAAAAAACATTACTATGAAAATGAACAGGTACAAAGATGGACTGAAAATGACCAAAAAAGCAGCCAATGTTCAAAGAAAAAGAAAGACCCTCAGAAAGATTGGCTTCTTGGAAAAAAAAAAAGAAAGAGAGAAATGAGGGGTGGCTCATGACTTTTGCCCAGCACTGTAGATTCAAATGTTATTCACATATCTGAACAGATCTGAATTTCGGTATCTAGTGTTCAAAGACCACTCAAAATGTTAAAAGAATTCTTTACTGTAAGCTATGAAGGATTCATTCAGTATAGAATGTCTACTTTCAAAAAAGGCAATAAAGCTTTGTGGATGTGTGTTCAAATATCTGCAAGATGAAACAACAAGTCAAAGCTTTTCTGATTTATCACATTCAGAAATAAGAGGAGAACAAAACAAAAGGGTAAAAAGGCTAAACCAAAAGGCAGAGGTGGTCCATCTACAGATTGTGAATCATCTAAAGTTACTCAGGGGTTACTATTAGGAATGCATATTTTCTGCTACATAAATAGTTGAAACTTTTGCGGACATACACTGGTCAGGCACCACTGGCAGGTGAATAATGAATTGAATAACACTTATTATCTTTACATTGTGGCACCTTTTACTGAGCTTCATATATTAGGGAGCAAGTGAAGATTTTTTTTTCTCAAAGTCGATGCGTTAGAAGCAGGAAACATGGGAAACTATAAGGATTTTATGGCTACACGAATGGGTCAGAGCATCTCCCAAACTGCCATTCTTGTGAGGTGTTCCCAGTCTGCAGTGGTCAGTATCTATCAACAGTGGTCCAAGGAAAGCACCAGTGACAGGGTCACGGGCAGCCAAGGCTCACTGATGCACATGGGGAGTGAAGAATGGCCTGTGTGGTCTGATCCATCAGACGACCTACTGTAGTTCAAACTGGCAAAGAAGTTAATGCTGGTTCTGATAGAAAGATGTCAGAATAAACAGTGAATCACAGTCTGTTGCATATGGGGCTGCATAGCTGCAGACCAGTTAGGGTGACCATACTGACTGCTAAAAGCACCAACAATGAGCATGTGAGCATCAGAACTGGATCACAAAGCAGTGGAGGAATGTCGCGGGGTCTGATCAATCACATTTTCTTTCACATTATGTGGATAGCCGGGGGTGTGAGCATTGCTTACCTGGGGAACACCTGTCAACAGGAGGCAATATAGGAAGCAGCCAAGCTAGTGTAGGCATGCATCACCTACCTTAGTATTGTTGCAGAAAATGTAAACCCTTTCATGGAAACAGTATTCTCTTTTCCATGTTTGAGGTGTTGACTTGGCCTCCAAATTTCCCAGATTTCAGTCCAATAGATGCCACACCTCGCAACTTATAGGACTAAGCAACAAATTTAAAACTACTCAAATTTCAAAAAAAAAAAAAAAAAAAAGTTTGACTAACTCATTGATAGCTAATTTCAATGAAGCTGACTCAAATGCAAATTATTATGACTGCAGACATCTGAAACAAAAAAAAGAGAATTACAATGCGGGACATTTATGCAGTGTAAAGTTTTGCTATCCTTACATGCCCCTCTTGCCTCAGTGGACTATACATCCAATTTGATGCCTCCTGAATTGTTAATCAGCTAGTGGAATTTTAAGAGCTGCCTTCCTGCTTTTTTGCCAGGGGCAACAATGTGAAACACTAAATATCAATGAATAGATAAATAAAACTCAGTCCCAATGATTCATTTGAGATCACATCGATTTGGTGTGCCATGCGTTATAAATAAATACCTTGGTTTAGCATTTATACAGGAGTACAATACTGTGGTAAAGTCTTGAGCCACCCTTCCTTTCTTTCAATTTTAGTAGAAAAGTGCTATGAGAACCATTCCATTTATTTTTATTTCTCATTTTATAAAAAAGACAATAATTACAGTGATTTATTGAGACGTGCAAACATAAATGAAAATACACTATGCAGGTAAAATCAGAGTCTACACAATTAATTTGCACTTCAAAGTAAATATTTGGTATGACCACCATTCGTCAAGTTAAAGATGCCTTCAAGTTGTCAAGCTTTCTTGTAATTTCTTTAAAGAGTCTTCAGGAATAGTTCTACGGGCTTCTTGAAGTGTATTGCAAACCTCTTCTTTGGATGTTGGGATTATTGCAGGGTGGATTAAACGCTGATACTATTTTTTTTTTTTTTTTGGCAATCACCATTCCATCAATTTTTTTGACTTCTTTAAGTTTCTTGAAGACGTTTCACCTCTAATCCAAGAAACTTCGTCAGTTCTAAGAGCAAATGGTGAAGATTCCCAGATCTGACAATCTGGCTCCTTTCAGTGTGGAGCAGCGGCTCTACTCTGAACTCCTCCCAGATGGCCGAACTCCTCACCCAATCTCTAAGGGAGAGGCCAGCCACCCTTCAGAGAAAGCTCATTTCCGCGACTTGTATCTTGCAATCTCGTTCTTTTGGTCACTAGCCAAAGCTTGTGACCATAGGTGAGGGTAGGGACATAGATTGACCGGTAAATTGAGAGCTTGATAAACAATTTTACATTTTCAAGAGAGCATAAGCTTCTACTGAGACCGGTACAGCGTCCGCATCACTGCAGCCGCAGCACCACTGCGTCTGTCGATCTCCCGCTCCCTTCTCCCCTCACTCATGAACAAAACCCAGAGATACTTCAACTCCTCCTTGTCAGAGACTGAGATTCAATACATAAACACAGTTTGAACTAAAACATAACTAAAACATTTTTGCTAATCCAGGAAGACATGACATGGTCAATAAGGAGTAAGCATAATGAAGTCATAGATGATTTTAATGGTGTGGGACAGGCTGAAGTCATGGACGATAAGACAGAAAGTGATATCCAAGTATAACTGCTATAACTAACACAAAAATGTATATTTCCTGGACCTCTATTATTTTATTTTGTAAATTCATGGGTTACACTTGGCAATAGTATTGCCAGGTTTATGAGTTTACTTTCTCTCAGTGAAAGCTTATGCTCTCTTGAAAATGTAAAATTGTATATCAAATAGCATGTTTAAAAAATAAACACTATATGCTTATGATTAGGCCCATGATGGGTAGTCTATTAAGAATAGCAGAATTTTATAAAAGAACGTTTAGAACTAACAAAAAAAAAAAACTACAACTAAGAATCCCCTTGAAAAAAAATTGTCTTTACATGTGAAATCAAACCATGATACATGAGACATGTTATTTACCTGCCTAAAATCACATTGCATTTAAATGATCAGACTTGTACTAAGCCACTGTAGACTTTAATATATTTTTTCACACCTTAAGATTACATTTATGATTAACTTGCACACCTGAAAATTGAGCAGAAAATCGAACATCTGCATTATCATATCCTGAGACAGTTCGCCTTCCTAAAACCATAAAACCCATACATGATTCCTCAAAATTCACTAAATCATTAAAAAAAAAGCATTTACCCCATAAGGACATCAAATAAACAAACAAAAAACTATGCAGTAGTCTCCCTCAGTTGAGGAGCACATTTTTGTGCCATAAGGGCTAAATTAGGCTCAATATGCAACAGGTCAGGTGGAGCTGTGTGCATTGGCTGATACCTTATCTTGCTCTGTCAGCAAGTCTCTACTGTCCCTGGGATTAATTGTGTCTGTCCACTTGAGACAGGGATGTCACGCTACTGTGTGCTCAGAAGCCCCCACTGCTATATCAACTGGAATAGAGAGAGAAACAGTTGTTTTCTTTCCACTGTATGACTGTAATGTGCCAAGTGCACATGAACCAGTGTCTATGTAGTTTCTTCATATTTACCACGTAGTGTTGGGTTCATTACTCAAAAAATGGATTACATTTTATTTGTTACTTTTTTTTGAAAAAGTGAAAAACAGCAAGCTGCCACTCTGGACATAATTACCAGTTAACAATATAAATATTAGACTAAAGTCCCACATGCTGAAATGGAGACTACTGCAGCACAAACTAGAGTGGTAATCACAGCCACTGTTACCTGTTAAAGTCTGGCTGCTGGGCTGGGGTTGGCATACACTCAGTTTTAATGGTTGTTTACTAGTGTTGTGTTAGCATTCTGCATGTGCAGAAAATGTCTGGAAAGTGCCATTGTGTTAGCAGTTGTTTGTGTTGTAGATGTACTTTGTAGTTTAACATCACATTCTTGTCTTTTTGTGCAATAAACATGAAATTAATGCCCATATCTCTCTATAATTACTGTTTATTCAATACATTGAAAAAACAGAATTTTAGGCAAAATTTGCTCTACTATCGGTGTTGACTGATAGGTAAATTCTGGAAAAGTGCATAATGGCTAGAAGTTGTCTGGTAGACTTCAGCTATCAGCCTAGTTTAAGTTTCTGAATTTCATCTAATGACTGTACTTTATGGTGTTAGTGTCCGTTCTAATCCAATTATCTAACAAATATCGGTTGTTTTGGTGCTAGTTGCACTAACAACCACCATCTCTTCTGTTTTTGGTGTTAATTTCTGCTATTTTATTAGCATTTGCTGATGATGAGCTCTCCAGCCTCTCATCTAAATATAGTCACTTCTATCTCCTAAAAAGCAAGATTGAAATAAATGCAGGTTTATAGACAATCTTTTGAGGAAAACCCACAAATTAATTAGCAGAATTACCAACAGAGTCAAAGTATAACTGATGTAACAGGTAGACACTAGTGTTTTAAGCTGCCAGTTATACAACACGGTGATGCTGGATGCACCTACTTGTACACTATTATAATAACTTCAAGAAAATGAAGTGTAGGTGATATTGTAGATGTAGCCTACTGCAAAAATTAAGAAGAAAAACTAGCTACATTCAAGTAAGCACACTGATTACATTCCTCTGTTCAGCACAAACTCCACTGATGATGGAACAATTTTGTTTTGTGAATGCGATAACTCGAGACCGAAGCAAATAGGAGTTTCAAATTGATACCAGACGTGTAGCTACAAAAAGTCTTGAACGTGTTTGAATCGCACTGACTTTGACCTCAAGTTCAAGGTAAGAGGTCAAGTTTTGAGAATTTTGAAAATCCTGTGAATGCGATAACTCAAGAACAAGGCGACGTAGGATTTTGAAATTCGTACCATAGATGCATCTACTAGGAGCCTGAGGGGTACCACCGACGGCTGCCAGCATTTTTTACGTATTAAATATGTAAAATATTTTTCCCAATATATGCACAGTTAAATTTGGTTAAATTAATAATAAAGTTAACCAATTAAAATACAGACAAATGTGCTACACAATTTAGTTTTTTTTTTTTTTAAATGCACTGACAGTTTTGATATTTAGTGTCATGCATACCATAAAGCGACATCTCCATTTACAAGAACTGAGACATTAAAGTAAAAATTTCTACCAAATTTTTAAAAAAGAGAAAGAAAAAGATCAAACATCAGGCAGGTTCATTATAACAATTTGACATTGTTTCGATCCAATCCACTAGCCGCTAATTGTAAAATGTAAATTTAAGTAAAAACTTGTAATATGTATTTTCTGTTTGGTGTTTACTTAGTTTGCGATATCAACCTCTAGTCTGTGACCCCATTCACACCACGTCCTGATGACTTGCTCATTAAATCTTAAAGAGTTGTTTCTGCCTGGCTGCTTCCACAGTATGTATCACAGGAGCAAGATTACAGCTTTAAAAGATTTCATCTTTTTTTTTCTTTTTAAACTGGGATATCCATCAATGTGTGACTGTAGGAAGATGCTTTGTGTCATCAGCCTGTTGCATAGCTGTGTAATTCACCATTATAGTGTTGACTAATATAGACCACTACTGAACTGCAGGGAAATTAGTCTCTGAAGCTGTTGTCTTAGATTTTTTCAACACTCCAGTCCTCCAACCTTCCTAAACAAAAAAAAAAAAAAACAACGTCTCTACATAATAGCCCTGGGGATGTCAATAGCTGGGGAGGGTGCACAGTCTCGCCTGTTAGCTGCATGCACTGGCCTTTTGTTTGCCAGCTTTTCCTAGTACTCAGTTGAGGCAATTATTCGCTCCACTTGGCAAATTTGTCCTCCTTTCACCATCTGAGTCGACAGATGATTTAAAAGGCACCTACAGAACCTCTGAAAGCCAAAGCATTCCTGACTGAGGCTTTAATTTGTCCAATTAGGCAGCTAATGAGCTAATTTAGAGCTCAAGTGAACCTCAATAAAGATGAGTGCAGCCAGCCAGGAAGTTCTGGTTACAGGACTTGACTAACAGGAAGGGTTTCTATTTTTTGAGATAAAATGATT
The DNA here is from genome assembly GCA_015107715.1 of Tylochromis polylepis. Taxonomy (NCBI): domain Eukaryota; kingdom Metazoa; phylum Chordata; class Actinopteri; order Cichliformes; family Cichlidae; genus Tylochromis; species Tylochromis polylepis. Next base: position 4,976 of record VVHJ01044809.1, on the reverse strand, counting down.
TTTTTTATTCACTTTTCCTAGCAAATGAATATTGATATGTTCCTGCAAGGCCATGAAATTTGCATGTTACCATGTTAAATTTCTAAAAATAAATAAATAAATAATAATAATAAATAAAAAATACTTTATAATAAAAAACTTATAAGAATGCTAGGAATAAATATAAAAAGGATAAAATAAAATAAAAAGCACTGAAAACATTTTAAGGAATTCAAATTATAAACTGATTTCTCATTAAAAAGGTTTATTACCATGAAATAAAATGCCAAAAAACTATAAAATGACTAAAATCCTAAAATGTATTTTAATGCAAAATTAAATAAAAGTGTGAAGTTGTTTCATAGCAGTGTTCGTTTCAAGTCTGTAAACTATGTATTACGAAACAGGGACTCTTTGGAGTCCTCAGATACTGCCTATTCTGTTTCTTTCTCTTTCACATCAGCCATACTTGGCCAGTTGACAGATGCTGCTGTATATTAGGTTCTGGTGATAGCTCGTCCATCAAATTCCAACTTCTGCAGAGGATGCTTCAGTTTCCTGGCAGCCTTCTGATTCCTCCTGTCATGCTGTTACAAACTGTCGGGGGGATTAAATCCAGGATTTTTTTCCATCGTATCTAATACATATGCATCTAATGGGAACTCACTTTTATTACTGAATTGAAATTCTGATTACAAGAATTTTAGCACATAATTATTGTAGTTAACCACCTGGTTGGTAGTCTTTAAAGAGATAAACTCATGGGCATGAATTGGAGCTGTAAACATTTATCTCACTAAACCATAATCACTTAGCATCATTTAGCATTTATGTACTGACAAAAATAATGCCAGTAGAAATGAATGTGTAAAACTCATTGTAAAGTTGATATGATGAACATTGTAAAAGATATCATGCAAAACTTTAGCATTTTAACATTTTTATCTCAGATGCTTCATCTGGACTGTCTTATTTGACCTTTTAAGATGAAACCGACGATAATATAGTGATGAGAATCTGTCAGCTGTGGAGTAAAATGTATCCAGTGCATATACAGTGCTAACAGGTATACGCTTCAATTCAGTTAAGGTTTATATAGCACCAAAACATATCAAGAATCTCCTTAAAAATGTTATAATATGTTATTATAAAGTAAAAACAGCACAGTGTTAATTTCTTAAACAGAAACATTCCTTCATATGTGAAACAATAATGTAGCAAAATTTTAATTTGTATTTTCCTTTAGGCACATTTTTATTTTAATATATTGTAACATCTCTCAAAAGAAAACAAAATGTCTACCAGTATGCAAATCAAGCTGTTCTGTGTTCCCAAAGTAAATTGCTGTTCTTTTCACATCAGTTGTTGTGAAAATATTTCAAAAGACTGTCATGGTCCCTGTGCCTGCCCGATCAGCCCAGTGTGGCTACAAATGTTTTGTTTTGGTTGTTGCTTTTTTCTCTCTCTCCCTCTCGCTCTCACCGCCTCTGCCTGGGCGGAGCTCAGCACGGGCTCCCGCCTTTGGCCCACACACCTGCAACTAATCACTCGCCTGTGATTCTTCACTCTGTTTGCTGGCCACTTCATAAGGCAGTGGCTCTGACCTAATCGTCGCTGGAATATTAAGTAACTCATGTTAGTGAAAGCCCGGCTCTGCAAATTCCTGTTTCTCTAGTCTTTGCATTGATAGTGATTTCTGTTTTTGTAAATAGATTCCCCGGACCCTTCCCGAATCCTGAACCTTGGACCCCTGAGCGTGAGTGTGGCAGTTTGGTTTGGAGTGTGTGTGCGGAGGGAATTTCCCGAAAGGAGCAGAACGAGTGTGAAGATCCTGTTTCCCCTATCCCGTGGGCCCCTGGAACCCGGACCCTTCCCCCCCCACCTGTATATAGGAAGCACCCAGTGTTGGTTAATAAAGAACTGTTTAATTGTATTCCGCCGTCTGCGCTTGAGTCCGTCCGTCTGCCCTGACAGAATATTCCAGCCAATCATGGACTCGGCAGACCCATCATCCTCATCTCCTTCCCCCCTCAGGTCACTTTGGAAACACTTTTACAGCGTCACGAGCAGATGCTTGTCAGGCTCAGTGGGGACGTCGCTGCTTTAACCCAAGCTATGGCTTAACGAACACCCATATCAGAACCTGCGCCCCCCAGCGCGTCCCTCCCGGCATCGTCAAGCTCCGCATTAAGTGTTGCCTCACTTAGTTTTGTTCCTGTGTCCTGTTCTGTCAAATCAATAAAGCCATCTAGAAAAAATAACATAACAAACAAGTTTAATTTTCACATCTTGGTTCATGATCTGTGCTTTCCCTATATTGTGAACTAAATGTCAGTTTACACTGGCACTGCTGAACTAAATTTGTTCTAAACTTTTTACAAAGCTTTCTCTTTAGTTTGTAAGCTTTGAGAAGTGCAGTGCTGAATCTCTAGAATACCTCTTGAATTCTTAGTAAATACAGTGTAATATATATATATATATATATATATATATATTTATCCAGAAAAAGTTGTTAAAAATCCCAACTCGCCCTGTGGGCACCCTTTATCCTTAAAGGCTTGGGAATTCCAGGACATACTCAGCACAGATGTTCCTGTATACTATGCTGGCTACTTGGTTAAGGTGTTCCATGTATGCCCTGCCTGCTAGCACTTTTGCACCCTACTATTATGTACTGGATTGTCTCAGGGTGTCACGATCCTGGGTCTTTTGACCCAGCGTTTTGAGTTTACTTATATATTAATGTTTATGGCCTATGTTTAGTTATTGGGTTTTCTAGTTCATTTCCATTTGCACCTTGGTTACGTTGTTATAGTTTTATCTTGTGGTTCCCCTTGTGTCTCACACCCCTGTGTTTAGTTTCCCTCTCCCTTCATGTGTCTCATGTCTGCGTGTCTCATGTTGTCAGGTCTGTGTCTCATGTTTCCTGTTTTATTTTGTAGGAGTCCTGTGTTCCTATGTTCAGTGTGTTTAGTTTTACACTCCCCTGTGCTGTCATTATGGTCATTGGTGTCAGCTGTTCCCTCATGTGTTTCCACTCCCCTTGATTACCTCCTGTGTGTATTTAAGTCCTCTGTCTTCCTTTGGTCACTGTCAGATCGTCCATTATTCCCACGCCATGTTTCCACGTTTCATGTGCAGGTTTTCATGTTCAGTTCTAGTTTTCCCAGTTTAGGTTAATGTTTAGTTTCTTTGGTTCACCTTGCCTTCTGTTTTCATTTATTTTCCCAGCTTTAATAAACAGTGTGTTTTTGGTTAAGTTAAATTTCGTCTCTTCACGTGTCTGCATTTGGGTCCACCTTTTCACCACATACAGTCTGCTCTGCCAGACTGTGACACAGGGGCATCTTTGCACAGCCTGTACCTGAGGTCTTGGCTGGTGTGGTAGACCCCAGACTCTATCGATCTTGTGTTTAGAGTGTGTTCCTGTTATACCATGATTAGTGCCACTGTGCTGTTTTTCAGTCGATCTTTGTCCAGCTATTGGTAGCATTTTTCAATATGTGTCACGTCTTCTACTGCTAGTGGTACATGCTGGGCAATTGAAGGTCCTTCCCTTCTGTTTCCTGTTCTTGCTTCTCTTCTTTTTTGGGTTTCTACTGCCTGAGGTATTCGGTAAGCATATGATCAGTATTGGCCATCTTCCTGGTGTTGTCATGGATCTTTATTGTTTCATTCTGGATAGTGGTTCTTACAGTCACTAGACCTCGGCCTCCTTCCTTGCAGTGTGCACCGTACAGTCTCAGTGCTGGACTTTAAGAGTTCTGCACAGTATCTTAGCTTATCATAGGTCTGCACTCCTCTGGACAGAGAGACCTCTGATGTTGTGCCTAGAATCTACTGGAGCCACTCTTCTAGTTTCTGGGGTTACAGCTCCTAATGCTGCTATTACCACTGTGACCACTTTGAACTTTACTTCCCACATCTGCTCCAGTTTTTTCTTTCAGCCCCTGGTACTTCTCTGTTTTCTTGTGCTGCTTCCTGATGTTGCTGTCTGCTGGGATTGCCTCATCTATCACAACTGTGGTCTTCTGCACATTGTCAACCACCACTATGTCTGGTTGGTTGGCCAGCAACTGCTTGTATGTCTGGAACTCGAACTCCAACAGGACCTTAGCCCTGTTGTTCTCAACCACCTTTGGTTATATCTCCCACTGGGAAATTAATGTTAATGTTATTCAAGTGTTAAGGTTACACAGGCACCATTTATTTATTATTATTATCTGCTTCACTCACCACCAGTGTTGGGCAAGTTACTTTGAAAAAGTAATTAGTTATAGTTACTAGTTACTTCTTCAAAAAAAGTAACTGGGTTACTAACTGAGTTACAATATTATAAAAGTAACTAATTACTAGGAAAAGTAACTATTGCGTTACTTTAAAAAAAATGTTTATCCCTCTGGGGTCCAGGGTATAATTGGCCGTTTTTGACTACTTTTGATTTTACCTCTACATTTCACCTTTAAAAACTATTTACCTTGCCTTGTTTGGTATCATTCTTTTCAGCACAACCTCACATGTCTGAATTTACTGTTATTTTATTTTTTTCATTTTGACATACTGTATTAACACAATTGATCTAAAATCAGACAAAAATCATGAAATCAGAGTAGAAAAAAGTTATTTTTTACTATAACAGCCACAAACATGTTTAACGAATCATTTTCATAACTTGAAATGCAAATATAAATTGTACATTTTAAAAACCTATGCACAAGTTTTGCAGACAATAAAGTTATGTGCAGCTATTTACCTAAAAAAATGCAGCCAAGGCGGGGGTTTTTTTTATATCCATTTCAAGCTATTTACAGAACAATCAGGTGTTCTGCATCAAATAAGAAGTCATACAAATTATTTCTGCCACTCCAAAAAATAATTTCTGTCCACTATAAGACAGAGGAGCACATCACTACCTGATACCTGCAGGTCTGACAGCAGGAGGTGTATCACTCCTCCTGTTTTCCACCTGGAGACAGCGTTTACACTGCAGTCTGCCT
>VVHJ01044788.1:0-15296 GCA_015107715.1 Tylochromis polylepis | reverse complement strand
GCATGCACAAGTCTATATAATTGAAATACTGTAGGTATCTAAAGGTCTATGCACAGATATTTCATGTATTTAAAAAAAAAAAATCACATTTATCATGTGTTTACAAGATGGTACATTTTTTTGTACAGTAGTTCCACTATGACTATTATCTATTTTCTTGTTTTAGTGTTGCCTTTTTCACTCCATTTTTTTCACTGGGGGTGCCAGCTTTAATCCACACTTGTCTTTTTTTCAGGAGCACCGCCTGAATTTGATGAGTTTTTGGAAAGCCTGCTTGAATTCGTCGTTGAAGACAGTGTAGATGACAGGGTTGATGAGGGAGTTCAGGTATCCCAGCCACGTAAAGATATCAAACAGCACTGGATCAAACCAGCACTCTTTGCATATCGCCATGACAAGCGTGCCAACAAAGAAGGGAAGCCAACAGACAATGAACGCGCCCAGGATGATGCCCAGTGTCTTGGTTGCTTTCCTCTCCCGTGCTGCACACAGACGTTTCCTCTCCAGCACGTTGTCTGCCAGCTTCACTTTCACACTGTTCATGAACAGAGGCGACCCTCCCCCTCCTCCTCCTACACCTCCTGCACTGCCAGAGTGTAGGTGTGCTTCATGGTGGGAGGAGGAATTAAGAGAACACAGAGAGGACCCTGCAGAGGTCTGGATGAGCTGCGCTGTGGTGAAACGCTTCCCAGACGACGACGGTGTCTTAAAAATGCGAGAGCGGGCTGCAACGTAAATCCGACCGTAGAGGATGATGAGAAGCACTGTGGGAACGTAGAAGGCGCCAAAGGTGGAGTATAGGGTGTAGGAGATCTGATCTGTATTCACCACACACTCTGTAAGCTCCTCATGGGCTTTGGCCTGACGCCAGAAAAGTGGAGGCATGGAAATCGATATAGATATCACCCACACCACCCCAACCATAATCCCTGCACGGCGCATGGTGCGGCGCTTTGAGTACTCCAGTGCGTGCGTGATAGCCCAGTAGCGATCCAGCGCAATCACACACAGGTGCAAGATAGAGGCCGTGCAGAACGTGATGTCAGATGACAGCCAGATGTCACAAACAATCTGCCCCAGCGACCAGGTCTTGCTGACAGTGTACACGATGCTAATTGGCATGACTAAAATGGAAACTAACAGGTCTGTGACAGCAAGAGAGCCAATTAGGAAGTTGGCAGGTGTGTGGAGCTTCCTAGTCAGAAAGATGGTGGCGATGACAAAGGCATTTGAAAGGACAGTAGCCAGAGTGACAATGGCTAACAGAGCAGACAGAGAGACCTGGAGACCGAGGAGTGTGGCCTCGCTCCACGGTGGTGCTGTAGTGGTGTTAGGAATCTCTGTGAAGTTTCTAATGAAGTAGTCCAGTGAACTGTTGTCCAGCTCCATCTCGCCTCCACTCTGTTAAACCCACTTTTAATCCAGTCTCATATCTATAATCTAAAACTGTACACGGATCAGTTCAGTTGTAACACTGAAAAAGGCCATGATGTGGTGTGATGGTTTTGACTTAAAAAAAGAAAAAATGCAAAGTCCGTCTTTTAATGTTCTTTTTTGTAACTTTTTTGAAACTGCATTTGTAAATGAATTTCTCCTTAAATCATCATCCCTTTTATTCAAAAATTATTTCATATTAACCATTAGCAAACAACTCATTCCACAGTTTCAGTTCAGAACTAATGATACTGATGATTAGTTGGCATGAATCGGAGACTAATTTGACCATTTCTCCACTTCAGTATTGATTTGCTTAACTGGTGTAGCTGCAGGAGGGCAAAATCCTAATTTGCATTCATCTCCCGTCAGAAAGGCACGTCTTCTCTCTCTCGTTTTCCAACGCTCTTATCTCATCTCCAACCAGCAGTCAGCCAGCAACCACACCTTCAGACCAAGCTTTTCCTATCTATCAAATGCTTTAATGGGCTCCTCCTTTTCAATAAAGCAAACCAGGGAACTGTGCGTAGGAAGATGATGACAACAGATACAAAGGTTTGCTTGCTCTCTCTCTCTCTCCCTTATCTTTTCTGAAGTCCACACGAAACCGTAAGTATTGAGGTTCTGACTGTAACTTGGCTTTGCTCACTATTTCTAATGATGTTGGGAAGCCAAAGCACTACAGTTACAGGATCAACATCAAACCAAGGAAAAATGTATAAATGCAGCACATAGGTAATTCTTCGACATCCATATCTCTCTTCTCACAGCATCACTTGTCAGACAGATGTTCAGTTATAGAATCCATAAAGATTGCAAGGTTTTGTCAGATTTTCATCCAGCTTCTTCTGAGGCATTTTCTTCCTAGGTGAGACAAATGAGAGAAAAATGATTAGCAATGTTGTTTTTTGCAGGGCGTCATCTGTGCACCATATTATTTATATGAACAGAGACATACAAACACAAACAAACCACCTACAATCACCGCATGTGAATAAACTGCAAACTCAACCGTGATTTCTAAAAGGAGCATCATGACTTGATCCATGGATTAACACCCACACTCCTGTTGTGTAGTTGTAAGACTCACTTGTCAACAGCTACACAAAAACAATATTCTCTCTCTAATAAGAGCACCACAAATTAATATTTCATGGAAAAAATGAAAAAAAGTTAATACTTAGGAAAGTATTTACTTTTTTATTCACATTACGCTGAAGAAGATGGGAAATTGGAATGTAGTGGTACAAAGGGAAATGTTTCTTCCAGGCAACAGTAACAGAACATTATCACACGATGGACACTGACTCAATTTCAAATACAACAAAAGAGATAGGAACTGAAATGTGGAAATGTGGCGTTATGTCCCAGAAGGAACAAAAACTTCAAATGACTGCTAATCACGACCCTCCAGCTTTCCATCCATGTATTAGGTTTGCTTTCATTTATTATTGAAGAGCAACAGCATGATTTACTTATCACTTTTAACGTATGTGGCAAATTGTCATGTAAATCTTTATTCTTGTCAGTTACTGAGAAAAAGCCACATTGTAAAATCTCAGCTGACTTTTGTGTGGGAAGTGGGTTTTATTCATTTAAACATGAAAGGATTAGGGAGAGGAGTTATTAGCAGAACAAAGTATGCAAAGTTGTTAATTATTTTTAGGGATTTTGTTGATTTCATTTTTCACACATCAACCAGCTTTGAAGTGATTTCGGAGCGTTAAGGAGTGTGGTGGCTGGAAAACAAACAACAGCGTTTGCAACAGTAATTACAAATGTTTGCCTTTTCACATTTAACACATCCTTCAGCTAGCACATTATGGCTGTCAAGACTGATTTCCAAGTGTATGTTTGTTCCTGATACAACTCCACAAATCACCTCCATTAAGTGAAGTGTTGATTGGCAGCTGGGCTCTTGAGAGGGATTATTGTGCTTGGGCTGTGACAATAAATTGGCATATTAAATAGCAAAGGAAACAGTCTTGGTGTCTCGGTGCCAGTCTCACCAGTCTTGATGCATTCATTTGCAAACTCTCAAGTGGGCATAACCATTTTTATAATTCATCCTCAGTACTATTTATTTATTTATAAAGGTTTGTTTTTGCAGTGTTTGCTCTTATTTGTGCTGTTTTCTTAAGAACCTTCAGGTAAAACAAAAACTGTTCACTCATTAAATTAGATGAACACAAATTTCAGACCAATCAATCCAGTTGTCATTGAGACATTTACCTAAACACAACCATCATCTGAGAACCACGAATGACCAGATTTATTGGCAATGCATCTAATATTTATTAATGTGTTCCAAACCAGACTAGAATGGTGGATCGAACAACCAGCGCTGACTTCCATAGAGCTGCACAGGCAGCATGACTCAAAGCGAATCATATCCAAACACTGAGACAATAAAGGTCAGCTGACTCTAATCTGAAGTTCCTGTGTTGTGTCTTTCTGCCTTTGATGGGAGAAAATAGAAAAAGACATAACTAATCAATTTCTCTTTCCTGTAATTGATGGTGTCACTCTAACAACATTTCAACAAATGCTGTAGCGCAACAATAAATGTGTCACAATTAGCTGTGTGGAGTGGCGTACTTGCGGATTTACTGCTTTAATAGCTGGTTAGACCCCTATGAAAAAATAAAAAGTTCGAACAACCTAAAACGGCTAGACAACACAAGGAAGAAATTCATTTACGTAGTGCTAAATCACATCAATCAAACCCCAACAATCAGACAATCCCCTACAGCAAACACTGAGAAGGAAAAACTCCCTTTCAACAGGAAGAAAACTCTGAAGCAAGCTAAGGGAGGGGGAACCATCTGTAGTGACTGGTTGGAGATGAGGACTATTATTTTGATGGTGAATAACCATCACCTGGCAGCCTTGTCTCAGCATCTAATCTTAGTATAGTTTGGAACTATAGTAACAGTTCCAAAATGAAAGTTGAATCGATATCATGGATATTCTCTTAACATTGATTCGAGGCAACATTGCTGTGATGTCTTTTTAGCAAGAGAAAGTTTAATAAAAGAATTGTTTTCTACTGTATATTTACTGATTTGACTAAAATGAATTAAACCATTTTTTTTGAAAAAGAGAAAAGAATAAACACCTCAGTAGTGACTTCAACTCACACATTCAATCCTAACATATAAAAGCCTTCCTGAGGTTATGATGCCGACATCACAGACAGAGAACGTGTGATTGTAAGAGACCAAATAAACAAATGAAATGGATTTTAGCTGTACAAAACCATAAACATATTAATGTATTAAAAGTTTTGTTTTAAAAAATAAAAATAATACTAGTCAGTGTACGTGGAAAAGATGTGTGAACATGTTAACAACTGTTAACAACCATGTACTAACCATATTAGTTGTTACTGTTTAGAAAAAAAGACAAATACATCTAATTCCTTCCCTACAGTAACTTAACCTATATTTTTCACTTTGTAAAAGATGGACGTGGAGGCAGCTTTGATATTCATTGGTCTGTGGTTCATTTTTTATCATTATAAGTGCTGCATAGCAAGGATAAAAGAGTTTTAATTCGCTCATTCATCCATTCATTGATCAAACCCTTCAGTCCATTTCAGGGCCCGGGTAGTAACTATAGGCAAGTCTCCTTGCCTATAGTTACTTCTTTCATCTCCTCCTGCGGGATCCCCCCCATCACTCCTAGGCAGCTAGTGTAAACTGCGATAATTTATTCAAAGTTCCCTCACATCATACAATACAAATTCTTTGTACTTGCTTTGTTTTGCTCCAAGCCTGGACCATGACATTGGAATAGCTGAGAGGTCAGTTGACTACTGGCTTTCCTCCATCAAAGACATGTACTCTTAAACAGCCAAGAAAAGGGCACAGAGTACTGACTGTACATACAAGCTTATTACTGAAACTGAGACAGACACACAAGGAATGGTAACCGAGCCCTACTAATCTTCACTGCAGCAACTACAATAATCCTTATTAAAAGGTACTGTGAAGGTAAGTACTTACTGGTTTTGAACATTTTTTTGCTGTCTTTTTTGCTTTCTTTTCTTAACCCCAGGGTGAGGGTTGTTACAAGCGTAAGCCAGCTGCTTAATACTGCGAAAACTAAAATAATAATAATTTTTTTTAAAAAAGACTGGACTAATATAAGGCCAAATATCATCACATTTATGCCCAAAATGGCTAAAAATCCAAGTGGGTAGGATTAGATTTTTGTTTTGTTTCTTAGATCTGATTCATGCATAATCCACAACTGAGCAGACACTGTTAAAATTGTCATACTGGGTCATTAGGATGGTCACTTCTGGCTTTACTATATATGCATTTTGCCTGTCATCATCACTCAGTGTCCACACAGCAGCATAAACAGTAACACGGTGAAGAACAACAACAACAGTGACCATGGTTAACAGGGAGACAGGAATGGAGATTCATTCCCAGATGTGCATACAAACACAGTGCTGTCATCCTTGTGTATGAGAGTAGCTCAAGATATTGTTATTCATAGTACACATAAAATATCACCAAAAAACATGATGTGCACATGTGTCAGAGGTGCTGAGTGAAACATCACACAGCTCCCACAGTATGACTACTTTGCAGTCATCCCAGTGCTTCATTGCATCAGCACAGAAGTGACTGATTCGTGCGGAGAGTGTCTGGTAATGATGCTTACTCCTAGAGTTGTAATACTGAATGCAGCACAGAGTGAGCCTGCAATAAGACTGTTGTGGACAACGCGGAATTATTCATTCACTTATCCCTGCTATAGCAAGCTGCTATACTCTAATATGTTTCTAGTGAATGTCACCCCCCCCTCCCCATTACACACTCACAAACACATGTGCAAGTAGCATGTATGATAGATGATTAAACAGCTTATCTGTTTACACATCAGACAAGTCAAGGACAAAGCTTATCTCCTAAGGGCCTGGTTTACAGCACAATGACTTAATGAGATTCATAATGAATGGATAAGAGGGGAAGATTTTCAATCAAGACCAGACCTTGCCTAAAATTGGCTCTATACTGTTTGTGTGAAAGCGATTATGTCTACATCTGTCTTGAAATTGAAGATCTAATGAGGTAAGGCCTGATGCTAAGCTGAAATGTGCATTTATCATCCTTTAAAAAACTTAGTGGGAACAACAACTCAAGATCTCAATAAAAAAAAAGCAAAAAACAACCAAAAAAAGTTAAAAAATTACTCCAGTGGGTGTGACAAAAAGCAGAACTGAAGCACCCACAATATTGCATCTTTGCCCAGTTGAAGCCATTGCACCACATGCCATTCACAAATCAGAAATTAATTTATTTCAGGCTTGGGTTAAGTCCAAGCAGATGCTGCAGCATGTGAGGCAGGCTGGTTGTTGGCCTGGGTGAAAAAGTAATACCCTCCAAACCCAGCAACCCTGCAAATTATGTATCGCCCAGTGTAGATTGGCAAATTGATTTAACCAAGAGGAGTCAGAGCCATTGTTACCTTTGCTGTCAGCTAATGTCTAGTGTTTACTCAAGCATGCACTAAATGGTGGGTGAGCATGCATGTGCTATGTACCTGAATGTGTGGTGGGCTTATGAGGGCTATGTCTTTCTCAGTTTATGGCAGCTGAGAAAGACATCTGGGAGCCCAATGATGGTGTAAAAAGACACCTTCTGAGACAGCATCTGTAGTATCTGTAGAGGTGCATCACACATGAACTCTAGACGATGTCCAAATTTGTACTTGTGTCTCTTTTGTCCTGTCTCCCTCTCTTCGCCCAGCAGATGATTATTCCTCCCTTACCCTAAGGTTTCTTCCTGTTAAAAGGAAGTCTTTCCTTCCTACTGTTGTGATTCCTAGTGATTGTTCATAGAGAGTAGTCAGATTGTTGGGGTTTCTTTCTACTATTGTCTTTACCTTACAATTTAAAACACCTTGTGGTGACTGTTGTTGGGATTTGGTGCTATATAAATAAAACTGAATTGAATTGAACTGAACTTGTCCTAGCACATAGCAGGAAATAGTCAATCCAATGTCACCACAAAGCATGTAACAGACCAGGTCCATCATTTCAAGCATGCAGAAGTTTAAGTACCAGCAGGGGGAGATAATATATTTAAAGCCAAGAAGTCGCTAGTGACAAAGAAGGGTATGAAGTACATTCCAAGGTCCATCAATGCCAGAAACGATTAAGCTAGGTGGCTAATATGTATTTACATGGAAATGTGTTAGTAATGTCTGTTTAAATGTGATTTTTTTTGTATCGGGCTTGAAATAAAATACCTCCCTCTGCTGTTACTGCAACTTCTGCATGTGTGTTCATTTCACACTTTAGAGAGGCAAAGCGTGAAATGGACACGGTGAACTGGTGAGTCTATTTCATGCCTACTGTGATACTGGGTTGAAATAGTCCATGTTCTGAATACTAGAGACCTTTATTTTGGTTTAAGGAACGGTGGTGGCCGGGTTGGAACGTGCAGTGGGTAGACGGTTTGTTGTCCACTCTGTTGTAGTGAATTCTCTGGAGTTGCTAGACTCCTACTACATTAGATGAGAAACCAGAGCTTAAAGACTATTTACTATCAGTTCTGACTGAGGTGGACATTTGGTTTCACAGATGCAGTGGCAAAGTTCAGTTCTGCAGCACATGCATGAAAACTGTTTTCTTGTCCAGCAACCACAGTTATTCCCAGACCACTCAGATGAGAGATTGCCTAATTTAATTACAAATGTTGATATAATTACATCAGCTACTATGACCTGAAAACAATAAGCATGGCGAAGTTACTGCTACTGGCGTGAGTTAAAAATAAAGTAACTTTGATTTTTGCATCAGAAAAACATATTAAATAAATATAAAAAATGTTTAAATAAAAACTTTCCCAAACCTAGAAATCATCTTAGAGTGGGACTGCACCAGCCACAAATCCTGTCTCAATATGGATCTTCTGACCCATGAGTAGTCATTAAGTGTTACTACATTACTGCATCAGTACTCAGTACTAATGGATCAGACAACACTATTCTTATCTCAGTTAATAAAAAAGTTAAAGCTTTTTTATCACTTAAACACAAAAACACACAGACCTAGAAGGTATACACATACCAGCTACGCACTTGTTGTTAAAGATTTCAAAGCTGAGCATCAGTCAGTGTTTTCTTGTGCACAATAATGAAAGTCAAAAATGAATAAATGCATGAATTAAGAACTTTCTTGATTAATTTAAATGCAAGAAATATATATTTTATGCTCCTCGATTTCACTTCTCAAACCTACGTGCCTGGCTTCAAACAATAATCATTGTTCATTTGATTTGAATAGGTGAACTGCCTTTTAACTGTGTTCTAGCCAAGTGTGTGCTGCCAATGCATTTGGATGCTGTTTCTTATCATTATAGTCAGTGCACAGGCAAATTCTGTTTATGTATATCCAGTGATCTCCTATATGAGCAACCTCTTTGCAACAGTTGTAAGGAAAAACTGTCTTTTTGCAGAGCAGTAACAGAGTTACAGATCAGTAGGACACGATAGAATAGGTGTTTGAATAGTGAGCAGGAATGGACTAGCATGGACAGTCTATTGGCTGAACTACAATTTACTCCTCCTAATTTAACTTACAATTAGAAGGAGTCCATGTAAAATCAACAATAATAGCATTATTGTAATGCAGAGTAATAAATACCTATCTAATAACTGGTTGGCTTATATAAATTAAGTCCTTGGAGTAACTGGCACTAGAGGACACTGAAGGAGCTTCATGTTGATTTATGGTGCCAGAAAATGACTAGAGAGTGTGAAAAGAGAGGAGGTTAACCCGCGGTATGGTGATAGTTTTCTGTATCTACTTCAGGACTTATTACAGAAGCTGAGAAGGATAATCTCTTCTATAAGAGATAAGAAACTGACAGACAGTAAAAAACTGTACCCTTTAGTGTCTTGGCAAGAGAAATATATTATTCCTAAAAATTAAAGTCATCCAACTGGTTAGTTTTACCAGGCTGTATATCAGCTTATTAAAACTGGTTTAAAAGCAAATTCTGACTTTTGTTCTCTCTTCATTTCTTCCCAAAATAAATTTTATCAACACACAGACAGCCTTCCCACCAGTAATATAATGTATGTGACCCTTTGAAAGTGGAACAGGACCGGTGTAAATCTGGGACACCTGAGATGCCCTTCATTGAAAGTTGGCCTGAAAAACAACACGGTGCAGAGATTATCAGAATGCAAATGTTATAGCAGGAACACTGAGACTGAGAAAATTGTCAGTATATTCTAATTTTGTAAAGTGCACTGGTAGTACCTGTGCCTGGCTATAAAGACAAGCTAATGTCCTGTGAGCTTTTGATTCACACAGATTACTTTAATATATACTACCAGACACCTTGCTAGTACCAGGCTGGATCCCCTTTTGCCTTCAGAACTACCTGAATTTGGGACACTGGTTTAGTAAGGTCTCAGAAACATTCTTCAGAAAGTGTGGTATATATTTACATGGTAGTATCACACAGTTAGTTTGTCAGTTGCACATCCATGACATAACACTGATACGAAGCAGGATGAATCCATGCTTTCATGTTGTTTATACCAAAGTTTGATCCTACCCTTTGAATGTTGCAACAGAGACTGAAACTCGTCAGATCAGGCAATACTTTTCCAATCTTCCAATCAATTCCCCAATTTTGGTGAGCCCATGTAAATTATAGTCTCAGTTTCCTGTTCTTATTTGACAGACCACACAGTGCAATCTTCTAAATACTTTGTAAAAAATGATTATTTGAGTTCCTGCTGCCTTCCTATCAGCTCAAAGCAGTCTGGCCACAACAATGAGGCATAATGTTAAGACCACCAGCCTAATATTGTGTTGGTCCCCCTTTTGCTGCCAAAACAGCCCTGACCCATGAGCTCCACTAGACCCCTGAAGGTATGCTGTGGTATTTGGCACCAAGATGTTAGGAACAGATCCTTTAAGTCTTGTAAGTTGCGGGGTGGAGCCCCCATAGTCCACAGACTTGCTTGTTTAGCATAGCCCATAGATGCTCAATTAGACTGAGATCTGGGGGAATTTTGAGGTCAAGTCAACACCTCAAACTCATTATTGTGCTCCTCAAACCATTCTTGAACCATTTTTGCTTTGTAGTAGGGCACATTATCCTACTAAAAGAGGCTATCAGGGAATAATGTTTCTATGAAAGAGTGCACATGGTCTGCAACAATGCTTAGATAGGTTGTACGTGTCACAGTAGCATCCACATGGATAGCAGGACCCAAGGTTTCCCAGCAGAACACTGCCCAAAGCTTCACACTGCCTCTGCACGCTTGTTTTCTTCCCACAGAGCATTCTGGTGCCAAGAGTTCCCCAGGTAAGCTACACACACATCCATATGTTGTAAAACGTGATTCATCAGATCAGGCCACCTTCTTCCATTACTCCATGGTCCATTTCTGATGCTCACGTGTCCATTGTTGGTGGTTTTGGTAGTGGACAGAGGTCAGCATGGGCACCCTGACTGGTCTGCAGCTCCAACCATCACAATTTGGCTCTTGTCAAAAGGATAAAATGTTCACTTCTTCCCTAATGTTTCCCACCCACTAACAGGTGCCATGATGAAGAGATAATCAGCATTATTCACTTTACCTGTTACTTTGGGCATTTAAAAAAAAATGAAACAAATAAAATTGTCTAGATAATTGTAACAACAGTATAATTTGCAGTGTGTGTGTGTGTGTGTGTGTGTGTGCGTGTGCGCGCGCACGTTAGAGACACAGAGAGAGAGAGAAAGAGAGTGCAAGAGGAAGTACTAAAGCTGGATTTCATATCACCTGACGGTGACAAACAGGAGTGCTTTTATCTTTGTCTTTTGTGTTAGACTGTGTATATGAGTCATAAAAGTAAAGGGGTAGTGATTCACCAGAGGTTAGGAAACAACGATCCATCCAGGAGACAACAGCGGATGTTTGATACTGAAGAGGACAACATGAAAGCCTATAGTAGGTTTAGTCTTCCTATACTGACAAAAAAATGGATGAGACAAAAAAAGCAAAGAAAGCTAAAGATAGACCATAACTCCAAATACCAAAGTATAACCGAATACTATGGAAAACATGACAGAGAATACAAATAATGATGTACAATACTTAGCAAAGGAAACATTGTTTACATTACATCTAATTTAAAAATAAAACTTTATATGACTCCTGATTTACTGAATTCAGACTTTGTAATGGCGCTTTGTTGCAGACTTAATCATCCAAAAGTTGCATTCCTTTTTTTTCTTATTACACTATTGCTTGTCATTTTGTTACTCTTCGTTGTTTTTTCAGCCTCTCAACACATGCCTATAATTTATGTAAAGCTTTTTCAAATGGTCAAGTGGTGGTGTGGTTAAAAATAGCAGCAAAATAAACTTTTTGACAGTAAAACAGTGGTTTCAGAATGCCCCTAAAAAGGAGCGGTAATGGTTAGTTGGTGAGTGAACCCAGACAGCTGTAGCTCTCACAGAGATGGCATATCGATTTTATTGTCAATTAAACTGGATGGATCCATAGAGCATTGCAGAACCCCAGAAAATACGTGTGTAAGCCTATTTGTAAGTAAAAGGAACAGAAAAGTCTGACATCTTGACTATCTAATTTAGAAGAAGTTTTGAGCAAAACTTGAGAACTTGAGTAACACTTCCAACAGAAAGATGGTGTCAATTAACACATTTTTGGCTGCCTTTAAAATTTTAGAGATGAGGTCACAATTCTGTGTTCAGGATGTAGTTAAACAGCTCAGGTCTGTATCAAATGCCAAATGAAACGTTTGCCTGCAGTCTTATAATATTATCATTAAACTTAAAAGATTCTGCAAAAACATTTATTTAAACATCAAAATGACATTAAAGCAATTAAATCATCAGTCTTATTCCAGCTTTATTTTCCCATATCTGTTTCCTTTTAAAGGTCAAATAGCAACACTCATACGTTGTTGTCGTGGAGTGCTAACTATCTTGTATGGGGAAAAAATGCTGTTCCCGTCTCAAAAAAAAGTCCCTTATCCCAATACTCTATCACAATTTCCCCTGATTTCTCTGTGGTTTATTCATATTAAAGCTCCAAATTAAAAACTGCCTCAAACAAACAATCTTATGGAGTTGATTTCAGCCTCAGGAGTGCCTCCTGTTCACAAGAAGGTGTGTGTTTGTGTGTTTTTATCATTATATTAATGTCATATAAGGTTATTCATTCTGCTGTGTTTGTGGTAAAATTTCAGTCACATGTTAGCAAAGAATAAAAAAGGAACTTGTGCTGTCTGAAATTTGTGAATCTCTGCAGCAGCATCACTACGCTTCATATTAAATGCTAGGCTTTAAAGAACAGCCTTGAATTAGGCGTCATCAGATCAATGCTCTGCATACACACAGAGTTATGTACTCTGTTGTTTTAAAACTTGTGGCAATGAAAAAACTGCAAAGTCATCATAATAATGTTACAGTTGACATAACATAAATTCAGTTATGAACACAATTGTTTTGTTTTTTAATATTTGTTTATATTTGGCAGCATGCCGTTACATCCCTTAACTTCTGCTTTCTTATATGTACATGGAAGGAAGAGCACTCCTGTTTGCTATTTAATCTGCACACAGAATATGATAACTAATGATTAAGTCTGCAACTGCATGAAAGGAAGAGCTCAGATGGATGTGGGTTGCAAAGCAGCTTGCAGATAACAAGCAACTGTGGGAAGGCTAAAGCATCTTAAAAAGGGAATGATATATGAGCTTTGCCATTTGGATACATGGAACAGTATCAGCTGAGCTCGACCTTGTGGAATACCTGAATTAAAAAAAATGCTAATATGATCAATTTTTGTGTTACTGAGGAATAAAGACAAGGGTGGGAAATTAATTTGCCATTCCCAAGGTGCAACATTAGAACTTGGACTGGGCCACATCAGCTGAACTCAGTTCTGCTTAATATGATTTTTTTTTTCTCTTTATAAGCTTATTGGTGCAGGTGTCTCCAATGATCTAGTGGTTAACGTGTTCACTTGGCAAGTAAAAGGTTGCTAGGTCATTTCCAGCCAGAAGCACAGTTCCCCTTTGGGGTTGCATCAGGAAGAGCATCTCTGTGTATAAGCGACCCACTGGGGTGACCACTTGTGGCAACTGAGCAACTGAAAGAAGTCAAAGATAAGTTTCTCCCTGCAGTTTCTGGAACGTTAACACATTTTGTTTGTATCTCAGAGAAAATTCAAAGTACAAGAAAACTTAGAAATTCTGTTACATTATGCATAATGTAACATAATGTAACTGGGGTACGCTGCTGGCGAGGTGTCCTGCTGGTGGAGATCTCAGGCTGCCTTTCCTCATGGTAGCCATTTGAAGCCATTTGATATCCATTTGAAGCAATGCATTATTAGGGATTGTAACACCTAGTCCTTTTATCAGAATCAGAACTCTGGAGTGATCCAGTGACTGCTGTGAAAGGGCAGCTGACAATCAGGGAAAGACCAGATTGACAGCCAGGAAAGACTGCTGTCAGGAGGGAATAGACCCTAATGGGGCTGGTATGGGTTAGCACCTCATATCAGCAGGACCCAGCGCTTGTTAGCGTTTTTGGGTACACCCAACATTGCTACAAAAACCTCAAAGGAGAAGATACCCCTAGGGTCTGCGAGAGCGGGGGCGGAAGAAGACCCTTTCCGGACGGATTTTATGGCAACGGACCACGGAACGGTACCAACGACGAGTGGATCAACCAGCATTGCAAATAATGGACCATCAATGCTGGCAGGAAAGAAGCTGCAGAACTGCATTTGTGGCTGGTCAAAACTAACAACTGATATGGGCCTTAAAATCCACCAAGGCAGGAAGAAGTGCTTCAGTGAGCTTAGAAAGGGGCCTCGCATTGACCAATACTTCTTAAGAAGTAAGTCAAATCAGTCGATTGAAGCCCAGAGGCAGGAGAACCCCCACAGTCCTCAGGGTATCAGCACCCCGAATGAAGTTCAGTGTTGTATAGACCTTCCTACAGCCTCCAGATTGGAGCTCAATCAAACCCAGCCAGTAGCAGTTCCCAGTTTAGAGCTTAGCCAGCCACACCAAATATCAGGCCCTAGGTCAGGGCCCAGCCAATTAATACCAGCCTCTAGTATGGAGTTTAGCCACCAACAGCTAGCAACACATTTCTGCATAGATTTAAGCCAACCACAGTCAACGCCATGTTCCATCCCAGAGCCTATCCAGAAACAGCCGGCAGAATCTGCCAACATTGAGTCCAGCCAGCCGCTACCAGCAACAGAAAGGAAGATGGAAGGTAGGAAAGCTCAGATTCTGTGGCCCAAATCCTGTGAGAAGAGAAAATGGGAAACCATTGACTCAGACTTGTTTCTTATACTAGATCAACAAAAGGGCACCGTTGAAAGGAAGTTGGAGAACCTGGGAACCATCATCTACAGCTATGGCGTAGAGAGGTTTGGGGTAAAGAACAAGGCACAGAGGCAGCAGAAAGACCCGTTAAACCAGTTAAAGTCCAGGCGACAGCGGGAAATTGACAGGTTAGTGAAAGAGAGAAGACAGCTGAGGAAACAGTGGAAGAGGGCCTGTGAGACAGAAAGGGAGGGCCTTAATGCCCTGCAGGAGGAGATAAAGCAACAACTTACTAAGTTGCGAAGAGCAGAGCACCTCAGACGACAACGCAAGAAGAAAGAACGGACAAGGACCCTTTTCTACAGCAACCCATTCCGATTTGTTAAGGGCCTTTTCATTGAAGAGAAGAGTGGGAGCCTCAAAATGCCAATAAAAGACCTGGAAGAACATCTGAGGAAAACTTATTCTGAGGATCGGAGGCACGAGCCAGTTACCATTCCGAGTGACATGCCACCTATTCAGG
>VVHJ01044781.1:2246-13685 GCA_015107715.1 Tylochromis polylepis | reverse complement strand
AGAGCTGTCCATGCTCGGAAGCCATCAAACCTGAATGAACTAGAGATGTTTTGTAAAGAGGAATGGTCCAAAATACCTTCAACCACAATCCAGACTCTCATTGGAACCTACAGGAAGCGTTTAGAAGCTGTAATTTCTGCAAAAGGCGGATCTACTAAATATTGATTTCATTTCTTTTTTTGTGGTGCCCAAATTTATGCACCTGCCTGATTTTGTTTAAACAATTATTGCACACTTTCTGTAAATCCAATAAACTTCATTTCACTTCTCAAATATCACTGTGTCTCTCCTATATGATATAGTTAACTGACATTTTTTATCGTAACAACCAACGATTTATACAGGAAAATAATGACTATTAACAAGGTTGCCCAAACTTTTGCATCCCACTGTAATATAAAGAGTTATATACACTCAAAAATATTTATTTATTTATGTCCAAAATGCTGATTTTAGGTAACATGATGACATGTAAATTTTCCATGTAATTTAGACATAAGCACAATGGAAAACACTTTGCTTAATGGAATATGGTTAAATGAAATTTACTTGATTGGTATATATTCACTGTTATTCCTGGGTCAGACTGGCGAGCTGTCCAGGGCGTACCCCGCCTCTCGCTCTATGGCAGCTGGGATAGGCCCCAGCACCTGGTGACACTGAACTGGATAAGTGGAAGAAAATGAATTGGTACATTTGGTTTGTACCAAGCATATATTCCTTAATGACTGACTATCTGAATAAATAAATCTTTGTTTTTGTATTTTTCAGTTTCATTTTAACTTGGTGGCATGGTGGTTAGCTCTGTTGCCTCATATCAAGAAGGTCCTGAGGCCAGGGTCTTTCTGTGTGGAGTTTGCATGTTCTCCCTGTGTTTGCGTTGGTTCTTTCCGGTTACTCCGGCTTCCTCCCACAGTCCAAAGACATGCAGTTAGTGGGGTTAGGTTAATTGGTAACTCTAAACTGCAGGTGTGCGTGCGAATGGTTGTCTGTCTGTATGTGTTAGCCCTGTGGCAGGCTGATGATCTATCCTGCTGTCTTAGGCCTCTCCCCCTGTGACCCTGAAAAGGATAGGCGGAAGAGAATGGATGGATGGATTTAAACTCAGAATTATTGCATCATGTGGCTAAGACTCACTGTTTTGAATGTAGTTTCATATCAGCACAACGTCCATAATTATATGGATTTACTTCAAGGCACATGGCACATTTATGAAAGAATCATTAATGCTAAATAAGTGTTGAGCAGCTAAACACTAAATAAGTGTTGGAGACCTACATCAAGCAAGAATACAAAAATATCCTGCTTTATTTTGTTTCTGTTCCCAAAATGCTCACATTGTTGCTAAAAAAGAGGTGACGCAAAAGTGGGAAACATGGCCTATACTAACTTATTTAGAAACATGTTTGATATATTTTCTTCACACTACTTCATCTTTAATCCAGCAAATCATTGCATTTTCTTTTCTTTATATTTTCACACTGTGTCTTAACTTTTAACAGTGTTGTCTTTGTGCTAATGTGCGTGCAAATAACACTGTCAGTAAAAATATCTGGGTGCCACATTTGATCTTTTCATATTGTACATCACAGGATTTTTAGGTCTCGGTCTGAAATGGTAAAGGTAGGTATGGCCTGAGGAAGTAGACTCTAACAAGGCAGCAACCCTGATTTAACACAGCATGAAACTGCTGTTAGTCATAGATCGCCATGACAGCGGCTCTCATTATCACTACCTGGATATGCATGGCACGGTTGTCAGAGCGACGCTGGCACGGGGGACAGCCGCACATGATTGCCACAAATCAGCCGAGTAATGGGTTGTCTGATCACTCTCACCAAATCTGATAGAAGTACAGAAATTCATCTCAGTCAGGAATGGACATGCAGATACCTTATTAAGGTGCAAATTGAGAGGCAGAAATGTTCAAGTGAGTTTATTTTCCTGTTTCTCTTTAACCACGAGTAAAGGTGGGGTGATGCTACCATGTCAACATGACAACATGAAAAGCAGGGGGCATTTGATGGACAACGGCCTGCATTTTGGCACCTTTTAGAGCAACTCAAATCAGACCAGCCTCTCATCCTTGTGTCCTTCTGTCAAGTGTTGCTGGGTTGCCAGTTCCCTTCTCCCCAACTGCTCTGTTGGCTGAGGGCTCCAGGAGTGCAGGTGCACAGCCTGTCTGCCCACTACAGGTGGGCTCGAGAGAGAGAGAGCTCATGTCTCACCCTTCTCTGGGCTCATTAAAGCCTTTAGCTGCTCCTCCCTCTCCTTCTTCCTCTCTCCCCCCTTTAGCTTGTGCTCACACCACACCGATCACACCCATCAAGCTTTGATTTACAGTATTTTCATCATCCTCCTGTCCCCATTGTGGCTATGGGGAATCTGAGGAATGCCCTTCCCCCCTCCCCCCTCGGTGCATCGAGCATCCTGCTAAATGTGAGCCAATCAGTGGCGGTGGGTGGAGTGCCAAGCCACAGAGCACTTCTTGCCGTTGGCAGCCTTCCCTGTGGTGGCTCTGATCACAGCACAGTGTTAACAACACGTGACCTGGCCCTGCAGCCCACAGTAATTGAGGTTACATCCCAGGCAATACCTTGATGAATAATTAAAAGGCCAGAAACAGAACTCAGAGTGACTTAGCCAGCGCCCTGGGGTCTAATAACGTGCTTGGACTGTATTAGGTAATCTATCCACTAGTGCCAGTTAGTGTCGCACACTCACACGTAAGTACACAATTGGGCCCAGATAAAGGCAACACAACAGTATCAGTCATTGTCAGGGCAGAGTGCTAGTTAAGGCTCTGCAGGAACAACGTGAGGAATTATTTCAGGGTGAATAGTGGGCACTTATCTTGCCAGCACTGTGAAGCAATACTGACAATGCGGCAAAGATGCTGGCATTACGTGACACACAAAGATGTAAACAGCTCAATTATGAAATGCTTTCTGACAGACAAATAGAGCTTAAAATACTGTATAATATAACACTCGTGCCTGAGCTTTTGCATATGTAAGAGGAACTAGCTTGTGACCTTGACCATGCTGAAACCTGAGCCTAGAAACACTAGACCCATTTATAAGTCGCCATTAAGCCTGCAAAGGTGATAAAGATGTACCTCCATACCAGCGTCAGCCTTTAAAGCCACTAACGTCATTCATAGGGTAACAGAGGTCATTTACACTATGCTAAAACATGACTTGTTTTATGGTCTGCAACCCTGAGTGTAACATTGGAAAACAGTGGTGCTAACCGAATCGTTTCAGCAGTGACATTTCTAGAGGCTGACAGCGGGAGAAAATGAAATGGGTGCGATCATGAGTTATTTGTTTTGTATAAATAATAAACAGAGAACATAGCAGGTGAAACTGTAAGATTATGAAACCTATTGAATTTGCAGAGACAAAGATAACACAATCAACACCCAGGCTCAAGAGTAAGTAAAAATAATTGCAGGATAAACGGCGTCAGACTGCAAAAACGTGTGACGGACTATACCGGGGCCTACTAATTTAACACTTAAATGACAGTATAGAGAGTACTGTGAATGCACACTGCACCAGGCTGCTGTTTACATATTGTGTGTGTGAGTGCAGTATGTTAGAGCGGGCAGCATATAGCCCTTCCCTCTGACAGGTCCCTGGGTGTCACAGCTTCAGCAGTGAGTAGAGGTAAGCTGCCAGTGTGGAATAATTAAGACCTCTGTGGAAGTGACAGGGTCACTAGGAGGTACGCAGCATAGCAAAGCTCCTCTTCTCAGCTGTTTCCTCTATGAGCTGTCACGGCCTCTGCGTATTTATAGCCGCATGGCACTGCACTCCACTCCACTCTCCTCTCCCCTCCGCCTCCCAGACAGATGTCACCTTCAAGCCACCATTTCTGGGGCTAAACACAAGCTTTCAGCAACCTAACAAGCCACACACACAGGCAATCAAACAACTGAAGTCTGAGGACAACATCAACGTTGCCTCATTCATGCTGAATTTACCAGGCTGGCTGGCAGCAGTCTGCCTCTCCCATCGGACCGGGCTTTTCTACATAACAGAGAGTCAATTACTGTTATTCTGGAGTATGAGGACCTGAGGCTGTTGACACAATAACACACTCAGTCAGAAACGAGTCACAAGGTTGGCCACTCCAGAACAATACTTCCACCCAACACACAACCCCTGAAATTTGCTCTTAATTATTTTTCAGTCCTGATGATGTTGTCCACAAGTAAGGCACTTTTAATTCGATTCCATCAATAAATAGAATCACTCAGTGCTTTCTAATCTTCATAAATTGCAAACAAGGCCCACAATAATAAGACTCGATTCAATTTTAACACAAAAAACAATTAGAGAAAAACAGTAGGATATCATTTTTGTGTGTGTAATATAGATGACTGTATGTCTGTGCCTCAGATAAGAGACGATGAGGGGCCTCTGTAACGTAAGCCTGGATGACTGAATGTGTTGACATAGCTTTAATTCAGCTTGATACCAGACACCAGTAGTCTGTCTGAGCCTCTGTGCACAGGGGGTGTTAACCTCTCAGAGATTCTCAAAATACACAAACACCAAGCACGACTGGCCAGGAGGGATTAAAATAACTTTTATGAGTGTCATGCTCATATACCGTCGTTTCCACACTTGCCTTCGGTCAGCAATATAACTTATTCAAACATAGCAAAGTACCGGTTTAATGAGTAAACAGTTTGGATTAATGATCTATTAGATGCGTTTTTTGTAGATATGATTAGAATCACATCCAATCTGGTGCAATCATGCTGCTCTGTGTATCAAAGAAGCAATAAAATTCAATTACAGTGTATAAACACATAAACATCTTGTAAGGGTAACAGATGCAATTTATGACCGTGGCTATGATTTGATCCTTTAACCTTAAACAGATTGCTAATGTGTCAGATTATCTGTCCAGTAGTGTGTTCTCAAGGCTAGGGTAACACACCCTGAGCCTCTGGATGAAGTGTTGGTTATTCAATATGAGCAGGTCTTGCAGGTCATAAGCCTGTCACTGCCAAAGTGGGTTTCTTTTACTGCCACAGTGGCGATAATCAGCTGATGCTGGCTGTCAGTCGACATGACTATGGGACGGTCAGGGGACAGACTCAGAGGACACATGATCGTCCTGCTGACAAGTATCTCTAACCCCAGCTGCTCCAACAGCTCCTCTGTCATGTGGGTGGAACGGAGGAGGGGGACAGGCGGAGAGGAAGGTGGCAACAGGGCCCCGCTGAGAAAGGGAGAGGGAGTGGGTCTTATGAGAGCACAAATTTTAGCACCCCGACATTGCTGTGCACTCCACCCCTCTCAGCAGGCACTTCCCTCTTGCCTCTCCCAGCTGAAGTGCCTTGCTGAAGTCCCGGAAGAGCAGGGTACAGGTTGGACGACAGGCCTCAGTCACCACAGGTCCACAATAAGCCAACAATCAGGTGCTACATTGTTTAGGAGCATTAACTCGGATCAGAACACTATTGTGAAATGTCACAGCAGCTGTCTATGTATGTGCCTTCTGCTTCGTGCACATATACAGTATGTACAGAGTAAATATCTATCTATCTATCTATCTATCTATCTATCTATCTATCTATCTATCTATCTATCTATCTATCTATCTATCTATCTATCTATCTATCTATCTATCTATCTATCTATCTAAGCACAGTTATTCTTGTACTGCACAAAATATAACTGCTTCTTAACCAAGAGGACAGAAAGAAAGAAAGAAAGAAAGAAAGACTGCACCACAGACATAACACAAATATGACCTTAAAACAGATACTAAAAGCAGTAACACAAATATAAACAATCATTTTTTTCACTTCTCTACTTTTCCCTATGAAATTTATTTCACAGCATTAGTTACCAGTTACTAGTTGCTAGAGTCCAACAACCATGTATTTGGATATGGAAACCAGAGTATCTGAATATTTTTTAAGCAAATAATTATTAAAATACACCTTTGCAAAGGGTGTAAAAAACTTTACAAAGGACCAGGCCACGTGTAGCAAGAAATTTTCCAGTTACAAACCTCGCTTGTGTGCTGGGGGACACAGACGCTATGTAATGATAGCTCTGTTTATAAATAAACATATGTTTGCCGGTTTCTTGTTACTTAATGGCTACCATATGTGCCAATATAAATACTTCTGACATATGCTAATATTGGTGGATAATCTGGCTGTCAGATATGACGGCTACTATTAGTAAGTAAAGATTTACATTCTTTTTTTTAAAATTATGTAATAATATAAAAGTCATTCAATAGATTGAACAGCTTAACATTACGATGCA
This sequence comes from Tylochromis polylepis, assembly GCA_015107715.1. Taxonomy (NCBI): domain Eukaryota; kingdom Metazoa; phylum Chordata; class Actinopteri; order Cichliformes; family Cichlidae; genus Tylochromis; species Tylochromis polylepis. The sequence continues at coordinate 7,386 of VVHJ01044781.1, read as the reverse complement.
GTTGAAATTAATAGCTGTAACACACATACATTTTATTTAACAGCAACAAAAATTGATCTACTTTTTTATTATCACCTACTATTATTATTATTATTTTAGGTTTTTTTTAAGCAGCTGTGTATTACGCTGACAACACTCCTGCATATTTACATGACAATCATTTTCGCTAAAGGGAGGAAACAAGCACCCCTCAAGTCTCCTAATCTGTGCACTCAGGTGGCAGTTTTCATTTGGATTCAGCAAAATGAGGTGTTGGATAATGTTCCCAGCTCTAAATAACCCTCCTGCATCTAAGCTTTATATATAGAATTGGGTCCTGCTGCCTGGAAAGCTATGCATTGCCTTGAAAAGTTCAGCCCCATTAATTAGTTTAAACTTAACTGCAGCCCCTTATAGACATGATGTGCCCGCTGGTCGCTGGCCTACATGCTGACATGCTCAAATGATCCTACATCAACACACATGTGGCCGGGTTCATCTGGAGACCCACAGCGCATGACAAGCCGAGGCTTCGAAAGCATGCTATCCCCGGAGGGGGCATGACCCCCTTGCTTTTGATTGGCAGGTAAATGGCTCAAACAGAATCTTCTTTCCCGAGGAATGTGCTCGTGTCTGTCAGAGCAAAGAGCAGCTGGCAAGAGTACAGACAGAAGATCAAGTCAGCTTTAAGTATTAGAATAAGATCCTCACAGCTCTCCCTGCCATTTAACAGCACACCAGACTGTCTTACTTTAGATGCTCATTAGCAGACCAAGGACTTGTTATTGCAGTGCAGAGGGAAAAAGTAGACGCTTTATTCAGTGCACTCTAATGCTGCGCTTGCACTGATAGACCTGCTGCTTAAAAGGAGCCTCTTATTGACACACAATGAGGCATGAAACACGTTTTCACAAATACAAGTAATTGCCTGACTTGATTTTTCAACTCTTGCTGTTAACTATCATTTTGCACAGAAAGGGCTGAAATATTATTCTCATGACTTCTTGTGCAGATTTAATGCCAACGTTCTGCTGAGCTGCAGAAACGCACATACCCTCACACATTCTCCCCCCAGTCCGTGCCAGTGACGAGTGTTGACATGTTGAGTGTTGATGTATGCATATCCTCTCATATGCAGCAGCTTAATAACCCGTGAAGGATCCTGAAGAGCAGTGATCGCTAGTTCTCACTGCACCAATTACACTCACATTACATCTGATTTTAAATAAAATTAGACATTTTTTTCTCTTTTTTTTCATATTTACACAATTGGACATCATCACCTGGATTATTCTCATTTTACCTAGAAAGAAAGGCTGCTTAAGTGCATTTGGTGATTTGTTTCTGTGTTTGCCAACAGATAGCATGGATGCAGCAAAGTAGGTAGAAGTATCACATTACTAATGATGACTGAGAAGAATTTATTTTGGTGACAAGTAAGCAAAAAAAAATAATGAAAAGGTCTCAAAACTCTGACTGCAGCTTTTTTGGCTATAGAAACAGACTAACTCCACACTAAATCCCTTTATCTTCAAATTCCAAAACTTCCCTTTAACCCTAATCTATCACCTCAGTTATCCTGCATGATTAATCGGAGCCCTTAAATAACTGCGGCAGGCTTGATTAATCGGAAGGGGTGAGGTGTTGAGATCTGGCCCTACAGTGAATGTGCAGAGCCAGCACACGCCTTGTACTTCTGTGGCCACTGCCATCTGTCTCCCAGTGGGACTTGTTCCTCCACAGCGCCCCTCGTGACTATGGAACTACACTGCTAACACATTTTTGACACATATAACACAGATGTCCTTCTGCTCCTGGAAGTCCTGCATCCCACAGTCTTAGCAATGTATTTGTGGGTGCTAGCGGGAAGCTTAAATATCAATATAAAGCTTGTTAGCCAGCTCTGGTTTTTCCATATTATTCAAATGCATTATAACATACCATCTATCCTTTATTACACTGCCTAAGTTCTTTGCGTACTAACTTCAAATGAAGGTGCACGAAGTGAAACATTCAAATGTTAAATGTGCTGCCCAGTGACAGCTGAGAGGGAAGCAGAGAAGTCTACCATGACTGGTCTTGGCCGGCAGGCCTGGTGGCAGACAGACAGGTCAGACAGGTGGCACACATTTGGCTGAGGTAAATCTCCGCTCTCCTGGCAAAGAACATGCTTCTCAGCAAGCAACACTAATACGGTGAATGTAAACTAATACTGTACGCCACCCACTATGATAATATTGGGAGAATGAGGTTGGAACGTTGTCTAAAGTCACACTTTCTCACATGCACCACATAACGGGGCTGTCTCTATGTCAGAGGAATTCTTACTACTGGTATATACTCTGCCTGCTTTAGAATCAAGGATGTAGGAGGCAGGACACTGACTCCCACACTGTAAATCCTATCGATAATTAAGTGGATAATTAATTCTCACAGCTGACCATTAAAAGGACTTTTTCTTGGGAGCTGGCAAAGTAAAAGCCATTTACTGTCTGATACAACTGATTTTTCATATCACCACTAGTGCTACAGTGTTTAGATGGGTTTAGAGTCTATGTCTACATATGTATCTGTATACTGTACAAATGCATATGCACAGACTGGACATGCAAATTGAGAATTCAGTGGTTATGCACTGTCGTTTACAAATTCTGTACATATGTTTAGTTGTTCACTTCCTTTTTTGTTTTCAACCAATTTCAGGCAGCCATATCTGCTCACATTATATCTTCACATAGCTTATATCATTAAACTGGAATATTTCAGGTGGTCTAAAAAACATTTTCAGCTAGAAAAAATATCATCTCTGGAAAATGCACAAACCTAAATTCAATGTATTCTTTTGTATTATTTACTACTCTCTAAATCAGTACCTTGAGAAAATTATCCTGCAGCTCCAAACTAGCTGACTAGCAATCTTTCTTAGACAAAATGCAGCTTTCTTCAATCGTTTCTGCACTACATATACAACTTACCTTTCCACAAGTTTAAGTCTAACTATCAGCCACGTTTTTTTAAAGGATATATCATGATGTAAACTCAAGATGACTTTAAAACGACAGCTGCTAAACACTGAATGGATAAAACCCCAAAAAAGCTAACGCAGTAATGCACTGGTCAATAACTGTGGAAAGGAGGTTAATATACATTTCCCACATCATAGTGTTCAGTTTTCACACAGCAGCAGCTTCTGATTCCTGCGTGGTCAATAACTCTGAGAGACGGCGGATCAATTTGCCAATAAAAGTTTAGTAAGCCTGTAATTTAGCTAGTAGACGCTGAGTTACAATGGCTTCTGTGGCACAGCTGTCAGTTACACTGCACTCTAAGATACCAAAATGCTTCTGACAAATTCGAAGTAGATATGAAGGCAACATCATTAACCATGTATTATGATGTCATCACCGCTAAGCAGTCTGTGATTCTACACCCAGATATGACAGCAACAGTCACTGTAAAGTTTATATTCACCATCATAATTTGCTCTTATCATTTCTAGAACCCTGACCCTTGTTTTTCCAGGTATTTGATGATATTTTTCTACATTTACAGGTCACATGAGCCATAAAAAGGAGATATGGGCGATATGAACTGCACTCATGCTGTTTGGTTTCCTTATTGTGTACTTATCGTGTATCTTATGAATGTCTAACCAGACAACAAAGGATCAAGGCCTGCAGTACTGGTGGTGCTTGCAACAGCCAGAAACCAAAACATCCCAGTTTAATTAATATGCCAGAAAAAAATAACAACAAGAACTAGATGATCAGGTCTAATGAATTTCATGTGATAATCATAGCTTGTCTCACATCAAACTTAAACCTCTCTGTATCATTTTAGTGCTACATTATCCACCCGTCTCACAGTGACACCACATACTGACCTAATGATATCATTAACACTGCAGTTTAATGTGGCTATTAATACGAGAGGCGCTCGTTCAGCCTGTCTTATTAATTAAACACTGATGAAAACTGACAGAGATGCTCCTGGGCTGGAGAGCATCACATTACCACCACTGCAGACAGGGACAAAAAAAGGGAAAAAAAATTTCCCACTCCTTCGAATGCTAAAGTCTAATGAGAATTCTGTGTCTCCTACAATGATTTACTAATGAAAGTTTCCCCTTTAGCTTTTTGACCCACACATAATACTTGTTTACTTAATTCTGGTGATTACTGTGCATGTGAAAAAGTAAAAAATGGAAAACTTTCCTGAGTAAATCAACGTATTGGACATATAATGCAGTGAAACCTCCTCTCTCTCTCTCTCTCTAACTGTAACTTCAGGCATTTCTTTTTGCCTCCCCTGTCTACGAGGTCAACGTAATTTTCTGTCTAATCTTTAGTAACTCCCAATGCTAATTATGAAAGGACTTTTAACAGTGGAATAATAACCTGAGGCCCATACCTCAGAGAACAGCTCAGCTGCTGCAGATATAAACTAATGATTTATGAGAAGTCACACAAAAGTGATGCTATGCCATTTGTGCACACATACTGCTTCAGTTGACACAAGACAGGGATTTACTATTTACCGCCTGATCTGCAGTTTTAATTATGATACAAATATAACAGGAGAGTGCTAATAACATCTTTAGCGGAGATCAAAATGCATCGGGGAAACGATTATGGTGTTTTAATCGTATGGTCTTCCGTGCATAGATGTAATCATAACTATATATCCCCACTGTTGCTATCTTATTGATAAGGACTGCTGTACTTTAACACAGTTTTACTGGTCAATGTCTTTTTTTCCACGGGGGGTAAGGGGGGAGAGGAACGAAGTGAGAAGAACATTCTGTTAATTGGACATCGAGTGAGGCGAACAATAAGCTATGCATGGTGAGATTTGCTTTGGAGAGCTGGGCTAAGGATTTGGAAGAAGAGGAGTTATAATTGGCCCTAAGATGAGGAGCTCAAGCCAGCTGTACACGTTCAAACTGTGACAGTGGACTATTCTCCTCATCTCCGTGAAAATGAGCTCAAGATTCTGAGCCTCGGGAGACATAATACATGTCACAGCCTACAATAATGGTTAATTTGAAATCATGTAGCACTCCTCTCCTCTCTCTCGCCGTCTCCCTCGTCTCCCACTTTCTATTTCACTCCCCCCCCCCCCCCCTCTCCCCCCCCCCCCCCCCCCCCCACCCCCTCCCCCC
>VVHJ01044780.1:0-26157 GCA_015107715.1 Tylochromis polylepis | reverse complement strand
TGCAGGGTGCAATCGTTGTAATTATCACGATGGTGTCTCAAGTCTTGTCTTTGACAAATTCAAATGGCGATTCAAATTCACCCCCCCCCCCGGCTGTGTCTGTTTTTATATCTCCTGGTGGGATGCAAATGTTCAGTCCGGAGGGAACTGCTGGGACACAGAGCAGGTGGAGTTTGTGTTTTATCTCCCAGCAGGGACGAGCTGCTTTACTAGAAGACCTGCCCGTGTCCGTTTAGTTTTGCTTTTTACGCAGTTTTAGACACGACTGTCACTACAAACGTGAAGGTTTTGTGCCCCTGTAGTCCCTTTGAGAGCGCTTAGCCTGACTGAAAGCAGCAGTTCTGGTTTGGCAGACATTGTGTGTATACTCTCATCTCTTCTCATCCCCCCCCACATTTCCTCCTCCCCCTACTCTTCCTCAGCGACGGTGTCCCAGTACCACATTCAACTCACTACCCCAAAAAAGTAAGGTGTAAAAAAGAAAAAGGGTGAAATCTTTCTAAACCCTTTAAATCAGTCTGTCAAACAGAGGAGAGAAGTGGTGTGAACTGGACGAGGTGTGTGGAGGAGAAACGGTATGAGCTTGAATCTTTTTTTCCATGTGTTTGGCTGCTTTGTTGTTGTTGTTTTTTAATGTTGTTTTTTTTGGGGGGTTTTGTGGCAGAGATTGTTTAGCATCATGATTTGTTTTGTTGTGGTTTGGATTAACTTTGCGCTAAATACAGGGTTTTATATGAATGAAAACACTTGTACACGTGTTTGTTTCTTAGTCACTGTGTGTCTCTGTAGGAGGAATTTCATTTCATACAGAAACTCCGTCTGTAACGAGGACATTTTATAATAATTTATTCAGAGCTGCTGAAGCGCATCTGTAGAGGCACTGAACAGCATAAACATTTTGCACATTGTGCAACAGTTTTGAACGTGTCTATTTTTCTTAAGCCTTTCTTCCAATTCAGATTTACCTAACGACTTTGTAAAACTCTAAAATCGATCCATAAACTTGTCCGTCTGCTAGCGCGAGTACTGAGAAAGCCATCACAACACCAAATGTGCTCACATTAACCAACATGGACACACACACACACATGAGCAGGCCACTCTGGAAAACATCTGACATCAGAATTCATAAAAGCTTTTCTCCTTCTCCCTCTCTCAGCCACAGTTTTCTGTGAATAGTATAAAGTCATATTTTCCCCCTTAGTGCTGGAGCCTGATATAATTGAGGTGGACTGGGAAAACTTACAGCCTTTAACGGAAAATAGGAGCCATAAAAATAATACCAACAGTTCTAGTTCCAGTTACCACACGCTCTCAGCATGTGCAGTGGGATTTCACGATATAGACTACGGATAGTATAAGCTGCTTTTATACTGAAGAGTAAATCTTTGTGAGCAGGTTCGGTCAATCCTGCAGCTGTCGTTTTCCTGGCCTCCGCACAAACTGCTCTCTCTTTCTGTTCAGCTGGTGGACAGTAACTGTGGATTTAAGTTTCCATTTCCTCTTCAGTGAAAGCAAATCCACGGCAGATCCTCCTCTGCTTCGGTTTGATCATTTGTTTGATTTCTTTCTTCTTCTTCTTTTTAAATACGTTGCATATAACCTGCAGGTTTTTGACCAGTGGCCTCGCAGTTAGATGGAGACCAAATTTTAAAAAAAAAAATGATTTGAAGTTCTCATCTGTATATTTAAACAAACAAATAGATCTTTGTTGTTAAAAGAGAGGAAGAATGTGCACATAATGAAAGCAAGGGATGAGGAAACCGTAAAGTTGCAGAGGTGGTAAATTCCTCCGCTGTCGACAAAGAGTAGGAGGTGAGAACAAAAAAACTAAGAAAGAGATGAGATGCAATTGTTGGAAAGATAACATCCGCAGCATTAAATGTACAGAAAATAAATACGATCCAAAATACCATGAGTTAAAAAAAAACTTTACTTTTATCTACTTTGCATGCTTGCTTGCATTTGTATGTTTTGGCAAGAGTAAGAGTGACATTCAAAGACACGCCTAAAGGTAAACAGGCCTATCACTTATTTGACTTTTAAGGTAACGAGTCCTGTTTAACATGAATAAACTGAGAGTGACAGTTATTAAGAGTTAGGCTAATAGTTAAGCACTTGCTTGGAAGCTTTCAAGTGCATGACAATATGTGTTTGTGGTATCAGCCTGTGGGCTGGTTTAACATTAGTTACAATGTGTTGCAAGATTCAGCAACTTATGCAGACATGTCCTTCGTAAGCAGCAAAAACAACCAGAAACAAAGTGACAAGGAACGAGAAGGGGGGGAGACACGAAGAGTGTGTAGTTTTGTGGCTGTGCATGTCATAATGTGTCAGTATTAAGTGACTCACAGGCAGACAGAAAATTGATGGGAATTGTTGAAGCTTCTATGCAATCTTATTATTTTCCGAATACGTCTGTGTTCTGAGGAATATGCCTAAAATAACAAGCTTGAACCACCAACCACCCATGATGCTCTTTTTTTTCTCTCTTTCTCTCTCTCTGTCTTTCTCTGTCTTTCTCTCTCCCCTGTGCCGGAAATTTAATGTGCACCGTTGTTTGCTCCTACCAAAACCCCTTTGTTTCTCGCTTTTCTGCAGGGCTTCAATTTTTGTTTTTTGCCTTTGAGTGACTTGTCGCTCGCTGAGAAACATTTGCAAATATTACACAGTGTGCTGTGGGTTTTTTTTGTTTTTGTTTTTGTTTTTTTTAAATAAAGAATCTGGTTTTAATGGAGTGATTACCAGTGATGGAGCTGTTTGAATACAATTTTCTGCTCTGGTATCATATCTGCTTAGTTTCCACTGGATTTTTTTTCCTCTTTATTATGTGTATTATGACGGCCTAAAAAGTTATTTTACTAATTCAGAATTGTCTGTAAAATGTCAGGAAACTGTGAAAAATGGATGTTGCAAAAGGCACATCTTTATGCTTTCTTTGTCCAGCACATGCTCCAAAAGTCAAACTTATTCAGTTTGCAGGGATCTAAGACAAGGAAAAGCGGCTATCCCTCATTTGAAATAATCTGAAAATGTCTGACATCTCAAGTCTGAGAACTGTGAATTTAAAAGAAAAACCCAACAAAAAACAAAACAAAATTGAGAAGGCCATCTGAATGTCTTTACTCCTCTTTATCAGCAGTTGGCCCGACATGTCGTCCTTGATGCCTCAAGTTCAGCAAGATAATTCTTTGTAAAAGTGCATTGGCTTCAGAAATATTGCTAAATATTTGTTATAGAGTCTTTGGTGGTATTTTGTGACAAGTACCCAGTGACGTTCAACGCGCCTAGGTTTCAAAGGAAGAGCACTTTGCACCAGTTTGTCTCAGTGGTGCAATGTGATATGGTTTAACTCTCATATTGCACCTACCTGACTGTTTTAATATGACTCACAATGCCAATATGATTTTGGTTCTTACACGCTTGTTTGTTTTTTGTGTTCTTTGATTTACCAAAAAAGGTTTTTTTTCCTTCTTTTTTTAAAAATTTCACATGGTTTTTGGTTGCATGTGCTTATTTCCTTCCTGCAAAAGTAGTCGTACGTGCATGGTCTGAAGCCGGATGGGTATTAATGCACAGCAACCGCAGCGATGCCATAACCTTAGCTGCGTTGCGATCCACGTACCTGTTGGCCTTGTACTTGTGAACAGGGAGGGGACGGCAGGAAGATTATGTTTATCGGAAAGTGTTCGGAAAATGGGCCGTTGGGTTTTGGAGAGAGGGGGCGCGTAGGCGACTTGGGGGGGAGGGGTATCTCTCAATCTGTCTTCGTCACCCTGCACCCTCTTTTGGTACGACAGGAAGGAGAGTGAGTGACAGAATGTGCGAACGAGGTAGACATCCCCAAGGATGAACACTTAACCCCGACTTCTGACAAAGAGATCAGACCTTTTAAGTTGTCTGCACATCTAAAGGAAGGAGGAAATAGGAAAAAAAGAGTGGTTTTGAGAGAAAGAGAGAGAGAGAGGGCGAGGAGGAAAGTGAGGGAGAAGACTTGCGAAGAGCGAAAAGATGGAAGCCGTCAGACAGCCGCTGCCTCGTCTCCAGCTGACGGTCCCCATGCCCATAAAGAAAGGGAAGGTAGGATTAACATTTATGACCCCTCGGTGGGTTCGTCCTCTCACCTTCACACGAGAAAGAGACGGTTTGAGAAATCAGAAGGATCACAAAGTTTGCAGAAAGGTACCCACAGGTTCTTGATAGGCATTTCATTAATTGCCTGTACTTTTATTTTATTTTCTCGTTGTTGAATGGGTGGGGTGCATTTCTGCGTAACTTAAATAGTCTGTCGTTAAGATCATCACATAACAGGTTAAATCTAACAATGGTGGGTGGGGGGGAGCCACAGATTGGCACGCTATGTGTGCAAGTGCTCATGTGTACTCTGTGTGTGTGTCTGTCTGTCTGTGTGTGTGTGCCTGTATGCTCTTGTGCATGCACGTGTGTATTTAATAGGGTGTGTTTTGGAGCAGGTTAGTCAGGTGGATGTACTGTTGTTGAGCAGAGCCCTCTGGGCACCGTGTGAACACTGTTATTGGATGGCCAGGGGGCTGCCAGTTGCTATGGGAGGGAGACAAAGGGCAGGGAGGGGGAATCTGGAGGGTGAGTTGTTTGTGGAAAATCTGGTCTGCTCAGGTGTGTGAAGAGATATTGTCGACCAGGTACAGTGTGGACAGGGTGAGGTGCGAGCTTAGGGATCCAAAGAAGGGAGTTGTTGGGTCTTATTACTGTCACATCTCACAAAGGGAAATAAAGAAAGTAATTGTCTTTGCTTGACGTTTACGGGATTTTACGTTCAACCCACCGCTCATACTTGTCGAAAAACTGGTTTCTAAAATATCCTCATGCCATTTTTAAAAGAAAAAATACAAAGACCGCGTTATGAGAGTCACTGACGGACCTGTTGCAACTCTAAAAATTTGTATTTGACGTCGGTTTATTTTCATCCTTATTAAAGCTTGTAATTCTCTTACTGTTTTTTTTCCCTTCCTCATTCTTTCACTGGTACTCCCCCTTTCACCCACTCTAGCCTGTCACTTCCTCCCTTGCTTGGGTTTTTTTCCTTCTCTCTCTCTCTTCCACCAGCCCCTCTCTACCTGGTATTTTAATTCAATCAGCTAATGCTATAAGGGTTTCGCAAGAATTAACCTACTGCCCTCTAGTTACGACGCCTACAGCACACTACATAATCTTGTATCCTTTCCCCATCTTCACCGTCCTTTTTGTTTTATATTTCCACCGTGTCATGCGTTATTTTTTTTTTTTCTGCTTCCTCTTGATTTTTGTATTTCACTTAGCTCTGATTCAGTTGCCTTCATTTGAACTTTTTCTCAAATGCCCCAACATCCACCAAAAATCACCACCTCCTGTTTTAGTAACCTGGAGCGAAAGCGCTGGGAGAGTGAGGTGAGGAGGATCATGAGGGAGAGTTGTTGTTGTTGTTGTTGTTGTTGTTGTTGATGATCCCTGTTTAAACTGTACGGCAGGTGAAAGGGGAATCCTAGCGTCAGTGACACTTTGAGATTTATTTTGGGGGGATTTAAGTATGACTCTGTGAAAGGATGGTCTCTTATTTTTAGAAACTACACAGCAGTAACGTGTCATTCTTTGAAAAAATGAACCTGTAATTTGCTCGCCCCTCTGCTTCCGCACATAAATTGAATTACCTTTTTTTTCATGTAGGTGGCAATGTCTCCAGGAGAGGACGGGCTGATTGGGATTCCCTTCCCGGAGCATAGTAATGAACTGTTGTCCCACCTCAATGACCAGAGAAGGACAGGGCTCCTGTGTGACCTCACCCTGACTTCCCACGGAGCACGCTACCCGACGCACCGCTCCGTCATGGCTGCCGTCAGTCTGTACTTCCGCCGACTGTTCGGTACAGAAGAAGGGGGCGGTGAGGGCGGAGGAGGTTTCAGCGTTTGCCAGCTGGACTGTGTGGCACCAGACGCCTTGGACGCCCTGTTGGAGTTTGCCTACACTGCCACTCTGACGATCCCCAGCTCTGGGATGAGAGATGTGCTGCGAGGGGCTCAGCTTCTGGGTATCCAGTGCGTGGCTGACGCCTGCAGAGACATCCTTGGGGAGACGGCAGAGGCAGAGGGGGAGGCAGCAGAGGAGCAGAGAGTTCAGCACACAGCTACTGATAGAATTGTAGGGGGAGAGAGGGTAATAGAGAAGGGCTCCAGAAGAAAAACAGACAGAAAAAAGGTTAAAAAAATTGGGCCATATCACAACATCAACTCTTCACCTTTGAACCCACCGCCTGCTTCTCCCATCTCGCATCCTTCACCTGCATCTGACAGCTTTCGCTCTCTGCCTTCTACTCAACCTCCTAGCCCCGAACACCACGAGCTTCGCCTCACACCTGGCCAGAACGGAGATCCTAAAGAGATTAGAGAACCCGGCAGAGGGGCCACACTAAACGGAGGACTCCCTTATTGGCTACAAGACCGCCCCCGTATAGCCCACCCACCTCCCGTCCCACCCTTAAATGACAAGCTGTCAGGGGATGAAGAGATTGAGGGTTTGGGCGAAGATGGTATGCTGATGGGAAGCACCTCCATGCCTACCTCTGTAGCTGATCGCGGTGCAGCCACCTCAGTAGTGGGAGGGGGGAGAAAGAGGAAGTCTCAGACCCCACAGCAATGTCCTGTCTGCCAGAAGATCATCCACGGAGCAGGAAAACTGCCACGACACATGAGGACACACACTGGAGAGAAACCCTTCCAGTGCAGTGCTTGTGGAGTCCGCTTTACCCGGTACGGAAACTTCTTACTACAAACATCCATGATAATCAGAATGTGCTAGGTTGTTGTTGTTTGGTTTTTTGTCATCATATATTTGTTTGAACTCTTTCTATCTCTTCATGATTTTGTCCTCTGCTCTGTTTTCATCAGCAATGATAAGTTGAAGATCCACATGAGGAAACACACAGGCGAGCGCCCCTACCCTTGCCCCCACTGTCCTGCTCGGTTTCTGCATTCCTATGACCTCAAAAACCACCTGTCCCTCCACAGTGGAGCACGGCCCTTCGAGTGCCCGCTTTGCCACAAGGCGTTTGCCCGTGAGGACCACCTCCAGCGTCACCGCAAGGGTCACAGCTGCCTGGAGCTACGCACGCGTCGCCCCAGACGTGGGCCTGAGCTAGTGGAGGATGGGATAGGTGATGGAGGCAGGAGGCAGCAGTCCAACCATCTGGAGGCTATGTCTTTACAGCCCCACTCCTCTATGTTCATCCCCCGCACAGTGCTGGAAGGGGGAGGTGGCTCCGGCGCCGGTCCTCCTCTTATATTTCCAGGTGATATCGAGAGGGAGCACTCTCTCACCCTTCAGGCTCTGGCCCAGTTTGGGTCTCAGAGGCTGGCCAGCTACCCCGAGCTTTTCCTAAGAGGGCTGGACATGCGAGCAGGCAGGGAGGCGGAGGGAGAAGATCCAGGAAGAACCCGCTCGCCAGCTACACAGCGCGACCGGTGGGCTGATGAAATGGAAGAGGAAATGGGAGATGAGGAGGCAGAAGAAGAGGAATAGTAAAAACAAAACATCTGTATGACTGATCGAATGTGTGTATGCGTGTGTGGTAAAACATCCAGAATAAAAAAATAAATAAATAAATAATAATAATAATAAGATCACTCAGGTGGCTGGACCTGCTGCTCACCAATAGAGAGCACTTAAGAAAACAAATATTAAATGAAAAAAATATAAGAAAAGAAAAATTGTAAAACGGGTTTTCTGCGATATTTTAAATGTTTGTCTTCTGGTTGTTGGCATTTGATTTAATTTGTCTTTTAAAATGTATTTCTTGTTTGCCGTTTAATTTCATTTACTTTAGGTTTGAGCTGTTTCTTACGTCTTTATTTTATTTTTTGAAGCTGGTGTGTGTCAGTGTGTGTGCGCGTGTGGTTCCTGGGATGCTTTTTACTATGCAAACTAAAATCCAGGGCTGTGGCATGGAGTGATAGTTTAAGATGTATATTTTAGTTAAAAAAATAAGTTGATTCAGGTGCACTTCAGGAGTCATATCAGCTGGATCACAACAATGAGTGTGTGTGCGCTGTCCTCTGGTGGTTATCAGTGGAAATGCAGTCTAAATAATTAGACTTATTCTGTGCATTGAAAGCAATAATCGTACCTATTTTTATTTTATTTTATTTTATTTTTTGTTAGTTGTAGAGTGAGCTTTGATTTGGTGCTTAAACCAAAGATTTTGGGTTTTTCTTAAGAGGAGACGAGAGAGGTGAACTGTAGCCAATGTTGGGGTTTGAAGGCAAGATTCTTCCCAACTGTTTTGATAGCCATGTGAAAGAAACCTGCTTCTATATTTGAGTGTTTAAGAGCTGCAGAGCTCTGTGTTAGATGCCTGACCAAAAAGAGACAAAGTCTGGGTCATTGAGTCGATGCTGATAAATGGTAAAGATAATTCCCCCCCACTCCCGAGAAGCTGTGGACTAAAGTCTTCCAATGCACTCACTCGGGTTCTTTGATCGAAGACGACGTGCCCCCACGCCCTTTCTCTATTTATTTATTTATTATATTTATTAAGGTTCTTCTGTTCAAACTCTTTTGTAAGACCAAATAGAGGGTTGGACACAGATCTGATCCGCTCCTCATCCAAGCTGCATTACGCTAAAAATCTTTCCTCGTGATCTCCATACACCTCAATGCCTTTTTACAGGCAGTGTCTTTGTTTTTTGTTTTGTTTTTTTGGCCATTCATCCTCGAATGCATTCTTTGCACATTTAACCCCATCAGGTTCCATAACACAGGCACATTCCAGAGAGAAGGGAACGGCAGTATCAGGGGTTGAAACCCTCCGTCGTAAACAGACTTTTCAGCACACTCTTCAGTTGTTAACTCAACATGTATGGTACTGTATCACATGTTGTTGCATGGCAGTTCTTACAGATCGGCCTAAAGGGGGCCGTTGTCTTTTCAGTTCATTCATTTTTGACCAAAAACTTTTAATCACATTTTACCTGGAGCAGAACCTTCACAGGGTGTAATGCAACCATCAATTGCTTGAAGTGACAGCGTTTGTGTTTTTATTTTCACTTTCATTGAAATCTGCATTTTCAGAGCCTGCTGTATCAGCCACGCTGGTCTGGCCTTGTGTGTACTGTCAGCTCTTTTCCTTGTAGTGAATCCTTTTCTCTGTTTCTAGTTTATTTTGCACTGAGATTTCGGAGCTTCAAGCTTCTTTTTTTTTTTTTCTTTTTTGTCTGACCTTTAAAATCTTTTTCATTAACTTACTTGCTACCATTTTAAAAATTGTGATTCAACTAGAGAATACTTCTTTAAAACCCACATGCTTCCTCCTGTATATTAGTACAGATATTGCAGATATTGTCAAATATAATATATATATATATATATTGGGATGAAGTTGCCTTAGTTTTTGGTTTGGTTTTTTTGTGCTGCAACTATTCTCAGGAAATCTTGAGCAATGCACTAAGTGATTAAATGAAATATCAAATGGGAAGAAACTGGTGCTGCAGGGTGATTGACACTCTTCATACTTGTGTAATGCCAGTAGTTTCATATTTGCTTTTATATTAAGTTGTTTGATGTTTAAACCAGGAATGAATGAATTAAAATGTAGGTGAATACGAGTAGTTACAGTAAACTACTGGCCTTACCAGAACCAGTCTTACTGGAATGGCAGTATGACGGTTGGTACTGGGCATGAAGGGTGTTGTACTCCCAGTCAGAGCTTTGTGAATGAATGTGGTTTAACTGATGTCAGCTGTGAAGTGTGAGTTTCTGTGTGAGCTGTTTTTTGTTTTCCTGGCTTCGGTGAAGGGACATGGGGTACAGTCTGAGCAGAGACCCCGCTATCAGGGATACATTTTTGTCTTTCGGTTTTTAGTGGACCTTCTCAGAGATATGAATTCATTTTCCCAAGATTTGTTTCAGTTATTGTAAAGAGAATAAATAAAGATATCTAAGCTTGGTGTTTCTGTGTTACTTTTATTTTATTTTTTACTTTTTTTTTTCCTTCATATCTGCCCCCATCTCGCCCCATCCCCAGTATCCTCCTCCTATCACACCAACCTTCTGCATGTCCTCCTTCACTACATCCATGAATCTTCTCTGGGGATTTCTTCTTTTCCTCCTGCCTGGCAGCTCCATATATCTACTGTCCCTCCTCTGCACATGTCCAAACCATTTCAGCCTTGCCTCTCTAATTTTGTCTCCAAACTGCTCAACCTGAGCTATCCCGTTGATAATACACATTTGTAATTTTGTATATTCTGGTCACTCCCCAAAAAATCAGCATCTTCAACTTGGCCTCCTCGAGCTCTGCCTCCTTAGTGCTATTATCTCCAAACCATACGTTGGAGCAGATCTCACTACATTCATGTAAACTTTGCCTTTCACTCTTGCTACTATCCTTCACCCCTCACACTCATATCCACCCACTCCATCCTGCCAGCACTCTCTTCGTCACCTCTTTTGTGCACTGTTTGTTCCTTTGGATGGCTAACCCCAGGTATATAAACTCATCCACCTTCCCTCACATGTTCACCTTTCCACCTGTCTCCCTCTCATCTTCTCTCCAGAGCATACCTCCACCTCTCTGGGATCTCCTCCACCTGCTCCCTACTCTCACTACAGCTGCAAATATCATAGTCCACAGAGACTCCTGCCTGACCTTATCTGTCAACCTGTCCATCACCACTGCAAACAAGATCCACAAAGACACAGTGTAGCTCCTTCTGACTTTCTCTATGCTTCTGCATCAACACTGTCAAAGTTTCATGGTACGGCTCATCAACTTTATTTTTCTGTAATTACTACAATTCTCCACATCACCCTAGTTCTTAAAGAGCAGTAGCAGTACTCTTCTCCACTCCTCAGGCATCCTCCAACTCTCCAAGATTATGTCAAACTGTCCGGTTAAAAAGTCTGCTGCTCCCTCTATTAAACATCTCCATATCTCTACAGGTACTATATGTCAGTAGGACCCGCCATCTTTTCGCTCTTCATCCTCTTCATAGCTCCTCTCACTTCCTCCTTACTAATCTTTTGCACTTCCTGATTCTCTAACTGTCCTCCATCTGACCCTCTTCTCTACGGTTTAAAAACTAGCACATGGGCAATTTTCTAAGTCTGATGCCAAAATCCACAGAGAGTTGAGATCTAGCATACTGCACTGTATCTGTAATACTAGTGAATTTAAACTTATTCAAAAGGGCCCCCCAACATTTAGTAATTAAATAGTTGTGACTGAGCTATGTGGGCAGAAAAAATGGCGCTGCTGTTATTTTTAACACTCTTGTGCTTACATTTCTTGTTAAGTGCCAGTGAGTGATCTGTAATATGAGCTAATCTTGGTGAAATATCACCTCACCGAGGTGTCAGTTATGCTTTCAATGGCATTGTCAGAAAAGGTGAAAAGTGATAGGAAATGAAGCGTGCCTGAGCTAGTTGACAGGAATGTATAAACTGAGCTGGCACTGTGTTTTCAGTAAGCGATCACTGTCTGTATCCAAAGTACACTGTTATGCTGACAGACGAAACAGTAACTGTTTCAAATATTCGTTTGTCCCGATTCCAGACAGATTATTAAATTAATCTTTTTGTTCTGTCTGGATTTTATAGAATCTAATTGATTATTTATGCTATTGTTACTTTAATATTGCATAATATTTTGTTTAAAATATTTCTTGTTTACTTGTTTGGCTGTTACACTAACTGTCCACTTTAATAGGTACACCTTGTTAGTATCGAGCTGGGTCCCCTTTTACCTTCAGAACTGTCTTGATTCTTCATGGCACAACTGGAAACACTCCTCAGAGATTTTGGTCCATATTGACATGATACCATTACACAGTTGCTGCAGATTTGTCAGCTGCTCATCTTCTGTTGTTCAATTTTGTCTTATCACTGTGAATCGTAGCCTCAGTTTCTTGTTCTTAGCTGACAGGAGAGGCACCCAGTGTGGTCTTCTGCTGCTTTACTTTAATTAACTTTGCTTCAAAGTTAATTGTGTTGTGCATTCAGAGATGCTCCTCTGCGTTCCTTTGTTGTAACAAGTGGTTATTTGAGTTGATGTTGCCTTCGTATTAGCTGGAAGCAGTCTGGCCAATCTTCTCCCAGAGAACTGCCTCTCACTGGATATTTTCTTCTTTTCTGATCATTCTTCGTAAACCATAGAGGTGATTGTTGAGGAAAATCCCAGTAGATTAGCAGTTTCTCAAATATTCAGACCAGCTCGCCTGGCACCATCAACAATGGTTTGCTCAGTTTTCCTAGTTTAGTTGCTGCCGTGTGATTGGTTGACTAGATATTTGTGTTAATGAGCAGCTGAGCAGACGTACCTAACAAAGTGGCCGGTGACTGTGTGCTTGAATGATTATTTGGATCATAATGGAGGCTGAACGTGAGCTCACTTTTTCTTATAACCCCAGGGGAAAGAAACTTGCACATAACACTTTAAGCTCATTATTTCTTAGTTTAAGTGCTTGAGCTGGAAATGGTGTGGGAGAAAAAGTGAACAGGTCTTTAACATGGAAGTCATTCTGGTCTATGCAAAGCACAGGTGTGAATAATAAAATAAACCGCGGCTGGTTTGCTTTCAGGGTCCTAATTTTGTTCTGGCTCTGTCTCACCGTGGAACTCGGCTGGACTTATAATCAGTAACATTCGAGTGTTTCAAGTTCAATCATCTATGGAGCATTTTCACAGCAGACTAAAAGGAAAAGCTGAGGTGTGATCAATAACACCTCAAGTGTTCCAGTAACCTTTTTCAGTCAACCAGCACACACAATACCAAGACAAGTGAGATGCCAACCCAGGTGGCAAAGCAGGCCTCACGGATGGTATAAATGCATCTGTGCCCCCTCACCCCCCAGTGCCAGGAGGCTGTGGATTTTTTTTTTTTCAGATTAATAATCCATACATAACCATGTAAACTGTGCTCAAAACCCCTTAATAAAAACGATAGGATGTGACTTTGATACTGACCCAATAACTGTCTCGATGTACACTCAATCGTCCAGGTAAGGAAATCCCAAAAAGTTGATTCTGTTCATCTGGAATTAATGTTTTCAGTGGAAGAAACGTTTCGTCACTTATCCAAGTGACTGTCTGTGAATAGCACTCATGGCCATTGATCAGTTGTCATGACAATCTGCATATTAGTGATTTTTTTGGGGGGGTGACCCAATAATTGTTTCCGTGTGCGTGCGTGCGCGTGCATAACATAGCCTAATGGGTACCTGACGTGAGCAGGACGTGACGTGGTCTCTAATCCTCTTAGTTTAATTAAGGTGAACCAGCAGGCGAAGGCTGCAGCTCCTTCGGCAGCCGAGGTTTAAAAGTCGACTCGATCTTCTAAGAAGTAAAACGCAGACCCTGGGAGGAGCAGCTTTGGAGTTTAAAGCAGTTTAAAAGTGAGCTGGGGGTGGGTGTCTTGAGCCCCCTGCAGGATGCTGCCTCCGCGGATGCTGTGGGGCGCTGTGGCGCGTCAGGTTGCTCCACGACTCACCTACAGCACTGCTGCGCAGCCACAGGTAGGTAGGCCTGCGGTCACACTAATACACGGCACAGTGGCACGTTTGTGAGCGAAATAAGATTATCCAGATCGTTCCACTAAGGTTTTTAGAGCAACTTGTGGTCCTTAAACGTGTATTTTTTCCCCCTATATTATTAAATTTACTGTAGATTTTACAGTAAAACACAAAGATTTGTTGCGCAATTTAAAAAATCCTATAAAGTATTCCTGTGTTTAATTCAGACGTAGTCTTATGTTAAGCTTCACAAAAATTGTATTGTTTGGCATTTTAATTACATTTTAATTGTTGATATGGCGCCGAATCACCTCAGCACTCATCTCAGAAGAAGAACATTACAAGATGTGTAAGGCAGCAGATGTCCAAACCCAGAAAGCCTCAGTTTATCAGGCCTCAGCTTCTCATGTGTTTAAATGACTTTTCATTTAAACACATGCTGCTGTAACATTTTATTTCAGTATTGCATTTCTCCTTACTTTATTGCCTGCCAACTGTTTTCAGTCACACCTTTTTTTAACTATTATCATTTCCAGCAGGTGAAGCCAAAAAAGACCAAATTTGGTCCTCTGAGTGACCAAGATCGGATATTTACTAACTTATATGGCCGGCATGACTGGAGGTAAAAGTATCTGAAGTAAAACCACCTTCATTACTCTCTAATGACCTGTAGAAACACCACCCGCCTCCTGATCTCTCTCTGCTGCTCTTCTCTTCCTTTTTTCTCCCAGACTCAAAGGAGCGCTAGAAAGAGGAGATTGGTATAAGACCAAGGAGATCATACTGAAGGGACAGGACTGGATCCTGAATGAGGTGAAAATCTCGGGGCTTCGTGGTAGAGGAGGAGCAGGATTTCCGACAGGCATGAAGTGGAGTTTCATGAACAAACCCAGTGATGGCAGGTAGGAGCAAGAGGGAATGGAAACAATCTGTGAGCGATGTTAAGGTTTCATTAATAAACAACCTGTTGGCATGACTGTAACTTTCCGCGTTTGCTATGTGGTAGGCCGAAGTATCTGGTGGTGAATGCTGACGAGGGGGAGCCTGGGACATGTAAAGACCGCGAAATAATGCGTCATGACCCCCATAAGCTGATAGAGGGCTGCCTGGTGGCTGGGAGAGGCATGGGAGCTCGTGCTGCGTACATCTACATTAGAGGGGAGTTTTACAATGAGTCATCAAACCTACAGGTAACGTATGGACGGATGGGTGACGAACAGTCCACAGATGAAGAGCCTTTGCCCTAATTGTTTTCCTCAAACAGGTGGCCATTAATGAGGCGTACAAAGCAGGGCTGATTGGAAAGAATGCCTGTGGCTCTGGGTATGACTTTGATGTGTTTGTTATGCGGGGAGCCGGCGCGTACATCTGCGGAGAGGAGACGGCTCTAATCGAGTCTCTTGAGGGCAAACAAGGGAAGCCCCGGCTCAAGCCGCCTTTCCCTGCAGACATAGGTGAGGTAAACTCTCTACAGCAGCCTCCAACATCCTGCAGCACTTAATTATGGTTTAAGAAACTGCAAAATAGGGTTATATTCTAATTATAGTTATTTACTGCTCTCTCACTCTCTTTCTCTCTCTCTAAAGGGGTGTTTGGATGCCCAACAACGGTGGCCAATGTGGAGACAGTTGCTGTGGCGCCTACAATCTGTCGTCGAGGCGGCGCTTGGTTCGCCAGCTTTGGGAGGGAGAGGAACTCTGGGACGAAGCTGTTCAACATCTCTGGTCACGTAAACACCCCATGCACAGTGGAGGAAGAGATGTCTATTCCTCTGAGAGAGCTGATAGAGAGACATGCAGGTGTGTGTGTGTGTGTTTAGTCCAGTTCTGTCCATGGATGAAGAGTTTACTTTATGAAACATTAACACTTTTTCCTCTTTTCTCTCATGTGATTGGTGCAGGAGGAGTGAGAGGTGGCTGGGACAATCTATTAGGAGTGATCCCAGGGGGATCCTCCACTCCCATCATCCCTCGGCATGTGTGCGATGATGTGCTGATGGATTTCGATGACCTGGTTCGTGCAGAGAGTGCCCTGGGAACCGCAGCTGTCATAGTCATGGATAAATCGGTAAACAGCTGCCTGAATCATCGCACAGTGCACAGGCTCCTCAGTGACAGCAGAAAGAAAATCTGACTGTGTGTCTTCTCTGCAGACCGATGTGGTCCGAGCCATTGCACGTTTGGTTGAGTTTTACAAACACGAGAGCTGTGGACAGTGCACCCCCTGCAGGGAGGGTAAGGAACACTGGGCTCAGGCGGTAATTGTTAAAACATCTCATCATCTTTAAAATCTTTTTACAACCTCCTTACATTCCCTGTAGAGCTCTTCTCACTTCAGTGAGCTATAATAAGCACTTGTGTGAACTGTCAACAACAAAAACATCAGAGTTAGATAAAGCTTTTACTACTTACGACATGCCTGAAGGTTACGTAGGTGTGTTAAGTGTTCAAGTATGTTTTTAAAGCAAAATAAATGCTCTGGTAAGGTAATATGTACCTTTAAGAGTACAATTATTGAAGCATTGAAAACATAATACAGGTAAAACAGAGATTTCATGCCAAATTAATCATAATCTGATCCTGTGTTTACTGAATTGATGCCTTTTATTTGCACATATGGAAAACAGACAAAAAAAGAGTATATGTTTTGATTTTATGTGATTTGTAATTTTCATAATGACAAGTGACACTGTTCAATGAGGTAAAAAATGCCAGAGGAATAATTCATGGAATATTTGTTATGTACAGTAATAAAAAGTCTTGAGTGAAAGTTTATGCTTTTTTAGATCTCTTTTAGAAAAAGCCTGACTTTTTAAATATGTATAATTTTTGAATTAATTCGGACAAGTTGTGCAGCAGAACTCTTTTCATTCTCCTAGTAAAGTTAGAGTCATAATGTATGAGTAATTTAATCAATTAGCTTCAGGATTTGGATTATTAGTTTGTGAAGAACACAAAAGGAAGCTACAATTGTTATTTTAAGATATCAAATATGTTTATTATAAGTTGTTATTGGATAATAAAAAATAACATAATAACTTCGAGTTAAATTTTGCTTAAAAGTTTAAGGAATTGTAATTTTGGAGTGAATGCTTGTTCAACTCTGCTCTCCTTTTTCTCCCACAGGAGTGGACTGGATGGATAAAATGATGTGGAGGTTTGTGCGAGGCGAGGCAGCAGTTTCAGAAATTGACATGATTTGGGAGCTCAGTAAGCAGATAGAGGGACACACCATTTGTGCTCTCGGGGACGGAGCTGCTTGGCCTGTGCAGGTGAGACTTCTTCTTGGAGCCGTTTTAAGCACTTAAACAAACTAAGCTCAGTAAAAGAGTCTTCAATTTCAAAACAAGTACTAAATGCAAAGAGTCAGGGGTGTTTATCCTTTTTTTTTTTCCTTTTGTGTGTGCAGGGTTTGATCCGCCACTTCAGGCCAGTGATGGAGAGCCGCATTGGTCAGTATAACAAGAAAAATCCTGCAAGAGCGCCAGAGATTGAGATGATCTGAAAGTGAAATGTCTCTCATTCAGTCTGTCATCAAATCATTCCATAGAGCATTTGTTTTAAGTCTAAATATTATTTGCTGGTCAAAGTTCTCCTGATTGCAAAAGCTATGCAGTTTGTCATGTGTCTGCTTTGGTGATATAAAAGCAACAATGAGTTCTGTAACTTAGTTAAATGATGCATGGTGCAATGAAAGAAATGAACACATACATCAATAAATTAGCTTTATTTCATAAACTTGAGAAATAAATTCAAATGCTTCACTGTGTACATGTCCAGTATGATCTGTACAAAAAAAAGGAGATGATCAAGAAAGGATCACGCGATTGACGTTTTTTTGTTTGTTTTTTTTTACTTTGAGGAAAGAAAAGAGGGTGGGAACAGGAAAAGATGTGTTAGGATGAAAGGAAAACTGGTCTGTGATTTACAGTCTGTGTTATCCTTTCACAGAGACAGACAGCTGAGCTGGTGCGGGTTTTCCTTCAATTCAGACCAAGACTGCAGGCAGAATATTGCTCAGCTGACCATCTATACATCCACAGTAAAGGTTGAAGTATCACTCCAGCAAATGTCCTTCTTTGAAAAGTAACTAATGACAGTCGAACAAAGAAACAGGAGTCTTTACAAAACTTTAGTTTGTCCATTTAGACCCAAGTGCTAAAATAATCCCGAAATCAACAGAGCTGTTACGAGCCATCCTTGTGACGAACAGATGGCTCCGTTTGGGTGAATATCCTGTAAGACTCAGCAGAAAGCACTCGGTGAGTTCAGATTTTGTCTGCATTAGGGTGCCATCCAGAAAGGTATAGACTGCTGCTGTGGCTGTGTTTTAGCTCGAGGGGGTGGTGGAGGAGGGCAGCGATAACCCTGTGCCCAGCCTGAGGTGGTTGTGGTGGTGGTGGTGGTTGAGGAGGTAGGGGGAACTGCCACAGGGTTACCTGGCCCTGAGGTGGCTTTTGAGGTGGGGTGGTCTTCCTCTTCATCAGAAGAGTCGCCGGTGTATGCCACCAAACCTGTTTTCAGTCTTTTTACTGCAGGTGCTAAAAGAGCAAGAGAGCAAAAGAAAAAACAAAAACAGAGAGAGAGAGAGAGAGAAAGGCAGCACATGTGGAGAGGAAAAAGAGAAAAAGAGAGAAAAGATACGCAACAACAGCAGCAGCTCATTTCATGTCAAAAGGTAGTTATTTCAAACACATTTTGGGAGAAACAAAAAGTTAATAGATCAAATTTGAATCAAAGTTTATGTCAGCCGGTTTGATGAGGGGGGTGGCGGCCATTCGAAAGCAGCCATTGGTTGGTGGGGAGCGACAGTGTCAGGGGCCGTCCAAACGAGCGGCAAGACGGTGTCACAGGACGAGTCGTGCCCCACCCCCAACCGGTATCCGTCATCACACCAGAGACACATGGAAGAGAAGAAAAACACAGAGAAAAAGAGAAAAACACAAAAACAGGAGAGATTCTCATTAGCGAGGGAGGAAAACGAACGTCGGACAATCCAGACTGATGATGTCGTCACGACTCGACATAATCGCACTTTTATAAAAAGGAGTTGAAGGCGCACAAAAGGTGTCGAGTCATAGCTCCGCCTCACTATCTTGAGATGTCTAGTCACAGCAGCAGAATCCTGAAAGAGCCAGTTTGAGGCTTACTGTGGCAGAGTGCTGCATTTATCTCAGCCACAAAACCAGGAGCGGCTTTAATATTACATCTAGAAAAACTAAACTAAATCTGTTTTTGGGGGGTTTATGTAACAGACATACGGCTTCAATGAACTGAAATTTTGATAGCCTAGTAGGCAGGGAGAGGATTTACATTTGACTCTTTCTAGCTCTACATTAAGGCTGTGAATAAAATTGAGGCCAGGCTTATAAGAGGGTCACAGTCCGTGATTTGGATTTGGGCAGGGATTTGTCAGTCCACAGGATAACGCCCTTACCCACGGGGCCTTGCGGTGCCTTTCTCTCTTCCACCTTAGGTCTCACTCCATTCACAGCCAAGGGGGGTGGAGGCATTAGCTGCTTACTGGAGAACACAAAGAGAGTGAGTGAATGAACTCTTCTCACTAACCTGTGAATATTATTAACCTGAGTAACATCCTGTCTAAAATCTGCACACCTGTCCCTCTCACGCGACGGGCTGGAGGAACTCTGTGGTTGGGATCCTGGATTCTCGGGGCTGCCCACGGAGAAGCCTGCACCTAAATTAGTCATATGAATGGGTCCATGCTATGAGCAGAAAAACACACAGGCACGATTAGGAGACATCCTCAACTAAGCCCTGCCCTGACACTAAAAACAATACAGACCTATATACAACACCAAAGTGAAAAAAATCTAGCTTACCACAAACCTGTGATTATAATGATATTTTCCCGTCCACTATGAAAGATACTTTTAACAGCTGGCCAAGCTATCTCAACCAAGGTACAAAAGACATTTGAAGAGAGCAAAGATGAAATGTTAGGAGACAGAAATCGGAAAGAGAGGTAAGAGTGCTTCCTTGGCTCATGAAGGTGACTCGTGACAAAGAGGACTCAGACATACATACAGAGAACAAACAAACATGGAGACCACGAGGTGGAGAAAATAAAATAAAGGGGGTATTTAAAAAAACAAACAAACAAACAAACAAAAAAAAACACACACCAGAGAATGATGAGGGGCTGTAAATGCAAAAGAAATGTATCACCTGGTATCCCAGCAGGCCACTGTCTGTCTCGTCAGGCACCTCCTCTGTAAAGCGTCGTTTCTGTGGTGGGTTGGCTGGGGCAGCAGGAGTTGAAACTTTGGGTGGTGCTGCAGCAGAGGGAGGTAAACGTATAGGAGGGACTAGAGCCTACACAAAAGACGAAAACAACAGTATCTTCTGGTTACTGATTTGCCTGCGATCACGACATATATCCATGGCGAGGGTTTCACGGTTCATAAAAGTAAAATTAAAGAATTAATAATCCAAAGATCTAATTTTGTGCAGAAGTTTTGATTGTGTCGGATGTTTAGATTTGTTCCTAGTAAGCGAGTTAAGTGGACCTAGGAAAAAAAAAAAAGGGATTGTTGTACAGGCAGAGATTTCACAGTCTTGTTTGATTTGTATTTCTGGATGCATGCTTTAGTTTTAAGGCCATGTTACAATGAATCCTACCTGTGGCAGGATGTCAGGAGCAGGAGCAGGTACTGGTGCGGGTGCAGGAGCTACAGTGGCGACAGGGGCAGGGATGGGGACAGGTACAGGGACAGGGACAGGAGCAGGAATAGGAGCTGGAGCTGGGCGGAGAGGGTACTGAGAAGGAACACCAGCAGCAGCCACTGGCGGCACAGGAGGCGGGACAGCGTAAGTTGGAGGGACAGGCTGAGGCTGAGGTGGGGGTACGGGCAGCGGGTAGCCTTGCTGGTAGCCAGTAGGGGGGTAGTAAGGAGGCTGAGGAGGCATCCCATTCACTACTGGAGGCTGTCCAAAGCCTGAATAAAAAAAAAGAAACAGAAGCAAAACAGCTAAAGTGAAGCTCTCACAGAGACGTCAATAAACAGATGTGTTAGACTGAGAACGTTACAGCTTTCAATTAAAGAAAAAGAACTTTGGCGCAACAAGTGAGAACTCTAAACTACAGAAAAACTGCAAGTTGTGGAGTACCTTGTGGTGTTGGCATCATTTGATTAAGGAAGCGAGAATACTCTGCATGGACCTAGAAAAGAGGAACATTGCACATAATCTTCTTAATAGTTAAAAGAACAAAATTTACTTTTAAAGTCATCCTATAAAGACAGGAGTTCAACATAATGTAACTGTTATAGAAGAGAAAAAAAAGTAAAAACCAACTGTAAAAGAACAAGATCTATCAAGTTTCAGTTTAAAAAAAGAAAAGAAAAAAAAAGCCTTTGAACATTAACGGCACAAACTCCCTTTGAGTCTCCATCTTTAAGAAATCGGCTGTGTCTGCAGAAAATACTTGTGGTCTCCGCTTGTGGTGCAGCACACAAATAATCCTTCACTATCTACAGCTCTGTAACTGATGTGCGCATCTGCAGAAGCTGAGATCAGTGATCCCTTAAACCACAAGGAAGTGCGTGCTTCTTTGCTTAGTTTAAAAACATTTTCGTTTTTTCACCAGTGAGCATCAACAGCAATAGTTTTAAAGAATTAACACAGTGTGGAAACATCAGTGTCACCAGCGATTTAATTATTTGTTAATTTGCAATATTGGTCTCGCATCATTACTGTTTCCAGTTGTTTGGTTTAAAAAGAAAGAAAAAAACTTGTAATAACTAATCTGTCAGGGCCACCACTCATTACTTACTTATTATTTATTAATGCTCAGGGACTGTCTAGTGGCTCCACAGTGTAGGGGTTTGCGGCTTTGCCAAAACAAGCATCTCCAGTTCGATCCCGTGAGGATACAAAAATTCCTCTGGGGTTGCATCAGGAAAGGCATCTATAGTAAATATCCGGCAAAACAAATATGCAGAGCTACCTGCTGTGGATAAGGGACCATCTGAAAATTGGTTTTATTGCTTGAGGACCATCTGTTGATGCTGGAATGGGGAGAACAGACACTTGGAGTACTCACTGTCTGAAGCAGGTTCTCACACAAAGTCTTCGCTGCTGCAAGTCCTTCAGGTTTCGAGTGACTGGAGAGAAAAACAGTAAAAATAGTTCATAATCATGGAAAACTACCAATATTTGAAGTCTTCCCCTAATCCACTGTTCTCAAATGACTCTGCATGTGACATGTAATTTTTCTAAAGGAAATTTACACAGTTGAAGTAGTTTTTGGCTTCTTGTCTGTACAGTACTATCTTATCTTACCATCTTATCATTCTAACACCTGGTAGTCAGAACAAAGGTTTAATGTTATTGTTTAGTAGTGGCTGGCAAAGGTTTGTCGTTGCATTACCACCACCTTCTGACCGTTACAGTGAATTACATCCCACCAGGCACTGGTAAAAGCAGTAGTAATCACATACACTTGTATTTTTTCTGACTCCACTCTACTGCAGAAAACTCCAGAGTGTGGGAGTGTTGCGACAACACTTCATTAGCATGTGTCGTCTCTAATGAGCAAAGACTGACGATACCCACCTGATGTAAATGTACATGGGTTCAAAGGCCTCTCGTCCAGAGGCAGGCTCCAAACAGCCGGATCCTTTCCCTCTGAGGAAGACTTTGGCTCCGGTCTCAGCCTGGATGTGCTGCAAGTATGAACAGCCAGGCCCCTCGACACGCTCTTTGACCACAAAGCCTGGGACAGCGTGATCCAAACCCACAAAAATCTTATCTTGAACAAAATGCATCTGTGAAATGAAAGAAAATACGAAGGGTTGCATAAAACTATGACTAAACACGTTACCGTAATGGCAATTTTCAGTCCCCCCTTATATTTATGCCACTTTTTAACATTAGTTAAAGTACATCTCCAAACATTTTTAAATTCATGAATGTCTAGAGGTGGGCTGATCATTCTAAATATCAACAGTATCGATACCAACACTGGTATCAGATTGATACTTTGTTTCTATCCTCTAAGTTCAGAATGTATCCCACTGAATTATGAAAAAAAAAAGAGAAAGCTAGATCTTGAACAGGCACTATGAAAAATGTCCTTTTGTGTTTTGTGTTCACACCTGTTTTATTTAAAGCCTACAACACATTTAAACAACAGAAATTGACCCAAAGTGCTTTAAAGACAGGCACATTTACATTCCAGGTCTCCAAAAAAAAAAATCCAGTTTCAAAATACATGAAAAGCTGAAAGGTTTTGTTGTGTTAATTAATTATTATGAAAAGTAACACTTACAGGGATTTAGTGTTCATTAAAATGTGTTCAGAATTTTTAAACTGATGCCGATTCATCTCATAAGTCGTGACACACCACTCTCCCCTACATAAGCTACCTTTATAAGTTAAAAGCATCGGTACTGGCAATAGTGGCTCTGTATTTATGTGATATCGGTATCGCACACCACTAGTGTCCTCATTTTTCCAAATGAAAACTATTGCTAAATTGACTGCTACCGAAGGTTGGATGCGATTCAAATCAAACGCCTTTTTCATTCAAATGATCGCAGCTTCTTTGTGTGCACTAGACTTGGAGTCTTCCACTCTTACACTTCCGAAGTGAATAAAATCTAAAGCAACCTATTTACTGTTCTTTTTGAAGGTATCCAGTACTGCTGGACATCCATATAAATATGATGCTAACTATGTATGATCTCACCCTCCCTCACCTTTTCTAAAAACACTAAGTGTATTCAGGCAACAGGTAAACCAATCTGTGCTTGAAAATTAGGCAGAATCAGAGAGTATGACCTCCATCCATGTGGGAACTGCCTTACCCCTGACTGAAAGTGTGGTTTGTGGTGGGTCACAGGAGGCAGTGAATGTGCAGGGAGGTTATTCTGCTGGTAAACTGTGACTGAAGCCCCAGTAGAAGAGAAAGATGGAGAGGATGATGAAGCAGTTGCAGCCTTCACCACCCCGTTTGTGATGATCTCCTTGATTCTATTAACTGCTCCTGGACAAGGGAGGAGAGAAACTGTCAGTCGAATTATGAGCTATATAAAGACAAACGTTTACGGCTGACTGAAGTTTAAAAGAATACTTACTGTCAACGAGCTCTCTTGTCTGTCCTTGGACATGTAGATAAAGAGGTCGATCCCTGATTGGAATGAGCAGAAACAAGGCCGAGTTTATATAAAAACATCAAACACCAGGTCTTTTATCAGTTCGGTTAGTAAAAATGAGAGAGTCACCCCGTCAGAGCTTTGGTCTTCTCCTCTGCCGTCATGTAACGGCCTCTAGTCGACACTGCAGCACCGCTTACTTTACTGATCTGCAGACAAACCATATTAAAAGTTACAAAACACATCACAAGTAATCCACTAGCCAAGAAACAGACCCAATTATTGAAAATATCATCCTTATTGTTGCTGACCTCATCCTGCGTTTGCCCGCGTGTCAGGAGATTTCGACAGTTGATTGGGACATCATTGATCTCAACTTCAGCTACCACCAGGTCATCTTTGGCTTTTGGTGGCACTGGAGGCTTTCCGACACCGAGGACCTGAGAGAAGGTGCAGAACAAGAAGCATGCGTCAGTCAAGGCAGAGCTCACATTATTTTATACTGGAGACTTAAAACATAAATTTAAACAAAATAATCCCACATGTGCAGCATCAGTGTCTCTTCTCATGTAGGACTTGGCAATTGATAGGTTTTTATTATCAATTATGACCTCTAGCTTCCAAAGATTTTGAAAACAAGGTAATGAAAATGATGTCGCCTTTTATTTGGCAATGACTCACTCTCTGACATGATTGTTCAGCCCAGCTCAAGCCAAGACTGTGGAACGGGAGGACGTTGTCAACAAGGGAGTTTCAGTTTGGATATGTGCCATGTTTAAGAAAATCCAGTTACAGAAACGGTCAATAAAATTGGAATAACTCTGAAGTTAAAACTACTTTAAACTGCTCTCTTATTCACAAGGGTTCGCCACTGTGGGTAACCACACTGTTTTGGAGCCCACAGGGATTAGCGTCTGATGAGAAACAAGAAAATGGCAATTGAAACTAACAATTAATTACATTAAAACATTTTTAAAGTATCTGTCATAGATAAAGGAATGGTAAATGGACTGGTTCTTATATAGTGCTTTTCAACTCTGAGCACTCAAAGCGCTTCATACAACTTGCCTCATTCAACCATTCCTACAAGCACTTTTTCCTATGCAAGTGCTTTCTATATAACATGCATTGTAAGGAGACTGGAGCAGACGTGGATCATACCATTAACTATCTCACCTGGTCTATTTCCTGAGCTACAGCCACAGTTTAAGTGTGACAAACACAAAATACATCATTAAAAAAAACTATTCCTGTGTAAAGAGTGACATCTGGTGGAGGTGGAGTGTACACGTGCAATGCAAAAACAAACTGTACTAATTTTACTTCACTCTTTTCATTTTGATTTCAGATTAGTTTCTACCTCATTATTAAGACATTTGTTTGATCACATTGTATTGCATTTTACTGAACTACAAACCATGATGCTTATATATATTTAACTCAATTTTAACTGCTGAAACAAAGCACTTATCCAACATTGGGATAGAAAAAGAGAAGTATATGTTATCTTGTAACCTTGATGCTGGAGTCTAAGTCTAAAAATGCAGGACAAAACAGAAAATATGTGGGAATATGGTTAAAGCTTTAAATCAAATGTCACTATCTATATACTGTAGGTTTAACATGAATTCTGGTTATTACAGGGTTCATACGCCTTTTTCAGGGTCAAATTCAAGCACTTTCAAGGTCCATTTTCAAGCTTTTCCAGCACATTACCAAAAAAAGAATGCATGTTTCACTTTGCATCACCACAGTAAGACCATGTGAAAATTAAAACAAATCATCCTAGGTTGACTTAAACACCTTTGTTCCCCTTTGGTTAAAACATAAAACCAACACCACAAAACAAAGAAAACTGCACCAAACACTACAAAATAATACACAGCAAGACCAAATTAATAAGTCTTCTCATCAGATATTGATACGTCTTTCCTATGTGACACAAAAAATAGGAGACAGATGTTTGTTTTTTTAAAGTTAATTCCCATTAAAACTAACTGTAAGATGTTTAACTACATTACTGTCTGTATTATTGCTGAAGTCCTAAATTATCACCTTTAAAATGTTTGTGCTAATAACACATAAATGTGTCTATTGTCTCAGTGGCTGATAGTGCCCCACGGGTCTCAATGTGAGCTTGAAGCCATTTATAATTTTTAACTTGTTTAATGTGTAGGTGCTCACGATAAACAGATTTTGAATGAAAGCCAGGGAACTTTGGTAGCACAAAAAAGTGGCTATTCTTTGTGCCCATATGGATCAGTCCCTCTTATTACCATTATTCCCCCTAAGGTGTTGCCAAAGGCACCAAGTTAATACTTAAAAAAGCTGCAGAAATACACAAAAATATAAACAACATTCTATTTACTTGGTGACAACTTCGCTTTTAGCCTTTAATCAGAAAGCCTTAAGTTGGATAGTTATGTATCAGGCTAACGTTTAAAGCTTTCACTGGAGTGAAGTAACTCACATTACTGCTACTGCTAAGTAATGTTAGCCAAGTTCACAGCATGTTCCATAAATTAC
>VVHJ01044776.1:6699-20362 GCA_015107715.1 Tylochromis polylepis | reverse complement strand
ACATTTTTGTTTTGGACTTGGTCCCTCCGTCCTGGACCCCGACCGCCCACCCTGGGTGGGTTGCTTTGTTTTGTTGTTGCCTGGTTTTCGGGTTGGGCTGTCTGGAGTCAGCCCTTGAAGGGGGGGTACTGTCACGATCCTGGGTCTTTTGACCCAGCATTTTGAGTTTATTTATATTTATGGCTTATGTTTAGTTCTTAGGTTTTCTAAGTTCTTTTCCATTATGCCTAGGTTGCTTGTTAGTTATTTTGCAGTTCCCCTTGTGTCTTGCACCCCTGTGTTTAGTCTCCCTCTCCCTTCATGTATCTCATGTTGTCAAGTTCATGTTGTCAGGTCTGCATCCTATGTTTCCTGTTTTATTGTGAAGGTCTTGTGTTCGATGTGTTTAGGTTTGCACTTCCCCTGTGCCATCGTTATGTTTATTCTTGTCACCTGTTCCCTCATGTGTCTCCACTCCCCTTGATTACCTCCTGTGTATTTAAGTCCTCTGTCTCCCTTTGTTCATTGTCAGGTTGTCCGTCATTTTCCACATTTCATGTCCAGGTCCGTCTTTTTCTACATTCTCATGTCCAGGTCTGTCATGCCATGCCATGTCATGTCAGTATTCATGTCTAGGGTTTTTCATGTTTAGGTTTAGTTCACCCAGTTTAGGTTTATATTTATGCTTAGTTTCTTATTTTTGGTTCACCTAGCCTTTTTGTTTGTATGTATTTTTCCCCACTTCAATAAACAGCGTGGTTTTGGTTAAGTCAAGTTTTCATCGCTTCCCGTGTCTGCGTTTTGGGTCCACCTTTTCTCCACGTTTCAGTCTGCTCTGCCAGACTGTGACAATTTGCTTCATTTAACGCTCACATTTAGTGTAAAGAGGTTCCACTGTGCTGCCTTCCTCGCATGTTTCTGTGCTGTCAACACTTTCTAAAGATAACACCTCAACTTCACCCCCATCCCAGAACTGCCTCTCTGCACTCATCAGCCGTGATCCACAACAACTCTTCGACTGTGACAGAGGCAGCTAAAATTAACCCTTAAACAAGGGGTTGTGGGCAGACCACGTGATGGACCAAGAGAAGGGGTGTGAGTCTAGGTGCACAAGACTGCACAAGCAGATATTGAAAGTTAAAAGAACAACTGAAAGAGACAGTGCAGCAGTTGAAAGTATAAATAATGAGGTTCGGGCCACAACTTCTTAACCTGAAGCTGAGGACAGTGAGGACACCCACAATGCATAAAAAATGAACAAAACAGCCTGATTTCCCAGCGGGGTTCACACCGGGGGACGTTCAGAAGACCTGGATCATTAAAATGCCACAAGGGCCTCTCGAGTGCAGACACAGTGCTTACACCAGCAGTCAAAGTCACGGCCTTGCTGACCATGTCAGTGTGTCTTCCTGTTCATGTAGCAGTGAAAAACTCATTAACTCACAAACATGATCACACTCTGACTCACACAAACTCCCACCATAGAGCTGCTTTAATCCCAACCGGCACGCCTGCATGTGATTCAATCTATCCGCAGAAAAGCCAAGAAATGCCCAAGAATGCTGCACTTCTCTTAGTCTTTCTAACTTTCTCATCCTTGCAATCTTGAAAGAAGATCACTGGATGACAGAAGGAGATGTACCTAACATTTAGCCTCAATACAATGAAGTTTGGATCTTTGCTAATTGAACCTAGAAGGTCACGAGACTAGATTAGGAAAATCTGTAAAGAATGGAGCATTTCCTGCATTGTAATCATAATAAAAAAGTGACCATCAGTTAGTCACAAACATTTCATTTTGCAAGTAATGTGCATCCTTGAATGCAATGTGCTTTTTCATTTAGCGGACAGCGTGCTGTCCACCACTCAGAGGATTTGAAGGTTAAGGCCTAGAAAGATTAGAGAACGTTAAACGGGTGGATGAGTGGACAGCTGAAGCGACACTGAGAGGGGGTGATGGACAGCAGATCTTTAAAGTGAATGGACTGCTGTGACATGCTTAAGCTATCTGCTTGTATGTCTGTTTAATGCGGCAGAATTACACACTGCCACTTCCAAATATCAAGTCCCGTACAGATTTAGTCATTGCCCTGCATCTGTGCCGTGCTAACTGAAATCTGGATTGCAGTCAGCATAGTAAACAAACTCTATCATCGCATGTTGGCACTGGATGAAAATAAGTGATGCCCTTCAAAAGAAAATGTCTCTGTGTTGATGATGGTGAAACAACTTTTTCTAATAAGAAGATGTTTTTCATTTTATGCATAAAGGGACAAATAAATATAGCCCGGCGTTGGTTTTTCTCCAAACCATGGGAAGATCCCTCATAATGGCTGGATGTGTGGGTGTGTATATTACATGGTCATGGGTGTGAGAGAAAGATTTAGCTTACATCAGTCCTCAGTGCATTCACTCAGGCCCATCAGAGGATGAAGAAAAAAACTGTAGCTGGTTTACATGTGTAAGCAAACAGCAGTTTATATGTTTGCAGCAGATGGCTGCAGATCCGGGTCAGCCTTCATCCCTTTTCAGAGTAAGCCCGTCTGTTTCCAACAGCCCTCAAGCCTAGAACTTTCTTGAGAGGACAGCAGCCATACATCCATCATAATCTACTGAAAGGAAGTGGTGTCAGGGAAATTGGGAGGATGAAAACTGCAGTTTGCAAAAAGGAAACTTCATCTAATTACAATCTAATCACTATAAAAGGTGATCAAATGCACCCGAATCGCCAACTGAAATTAGATCAATTTCAGAATACTTTTTAACCTTTTTTTAAGACAGTAAAAAATGCCCCATATATAAGAACTATATTTTTTTTTGTATCCTTCCTAAGCACCACTTAGACTGACCTTTCACCTCATTAACATCTCGGCCGGTCTTGATTCTAGGATCCAGAATTAGCTCTGCTATCACTGGCATGAAGAGTGTTGACCAAGTAGGAAAAAGTCACGGAGGAAATGAGTGAGAAGGACACACCCCGGGGAAAGAAAGCATGAAAGAGTGGGATGATTTTAATGGAGGGTTTTCCCTAACAAAACGTAACCACAGCGCTAAAGTGTTTCAGTGTAGTGCCTCAGCCAAATGAAAGGAAAAAAACAATCCTGAGAGTTCTCCACTGCTGTGGACAGAAAAGACACTGATAATACTGATAATACACAGATAACACTGACTAACTACTGACTAGGAAATTGCATGTTATTCATCTCTATACAGTCTTGCTGCCTTATGGGTTTCTTATATCCTAAATGGGACCTATTATGGATTTTTTTCTCTCTCTTATATATACAGGTACAACAGAGGATGCTCAGTGTGTAAAAGTAACTGTGTAACGCCACACTTAACTCTGTATGATGTGCATCAGAGTGGACATCCCTGTTATAGTCATTTCAGGCACACAGCTCCCTCTGGCTATAAGCATAGAAGCCCCACATGTATGCAATTTGATTTTTTTTTGTTTGTTTGCAAGGGGCAGCCAATCAGAACAAGGCTGGCTTAATGGGAGGAGGAAAGGTACAAAAAAGCACAGCTGCAGCAGGGACGGTATAAGATAAATAAGCATTCACTTGCACTGTGCAATTATGTATTTATATTAAGTTCCATTATATAAAAAATAATAATGATCGTATCAGTCAGTCATATTAGATTAACTGTAGCATATGTATGTCTGTTCTCTAACTAATCTGGTTGAAATCTTCATGAAGCCTATAAATTACCTAGAGTACCAAGATTTGTAACATTTATAAGGTGATTGTTTAAATAGTTTTTTTCCCCAAAAACCCATTTTGTTTCTTTTTCTGTGAACTTTTATATAAAAACTGCATATCATCACCAACATCATCGTGTATTATGTCAATTCAAGCCTGAACTCAAGAAGTGTTGATCTGATGAGCAGGAAAACAGAAAAATAGGCCAGAAACAGCCTATTAGGTGTAACTCCACAATAGCTCAGTTAGCAGGCATGTAGCTAAATCATATCTCCCATGTCTACAGATGGCTGACTAAGCACTGTCAAAAAAGCTGTTTCCTTCTGTTTGAGACCCCCATCACAAGTGATCCTCAGCAGAATTCATGTTTATAACAAATTATGCTGAAATCTATCCAATACTTCTCAAGAGATTCAAATAATGACCTGGTGGCACTAAACAAGTTAGGTGTTAGCTCTCAAGAGCTAACATAAATGATGCGCACGTTCCTTGTCAGCAACAAAGAAGAGTCGGTCTGATTACATTGGCAAAGCACAAACAAGCTCAGTGGACCAGATAAGGTTCGTAGGTTTCATCTTAGCTGGCTCTGCCACAGAGTTGTACTTGCTCTCCTCTCATGCCCTCCTTTGCTTTTAATCTCATAACTTTCTCTTCACACTTATCACTAAATAGTTTGAATTTTCCCGCTGTTATCTTTTTTTTCCACTCTCTCACATAAAGTGAAAGTCACACCTCTCTGCCTCATTATGTTGTTTTTCCCCCCGTATAGCAGAGATGAGTCAGGAGCATCACACTGTGACAACTTCACCAGAAATCAGAAGGTTCTCTGAGAAAACGCTCACACACCTAAAACACTTCACGGCAATTTTTTTTTTCTCGGCTTGTCAAAAGATGTGGCAAAAATATGAAATTGCCACGTTAAATTTAGGGAAGTTTCACACACACGAGTCAATCCCGGTTCCAAGTGGGCGGTTTCAGGTTTGAAACGTACCACTTGCTCTTAGGCTCACCGGTGCATCTGACAGCATGTGTGTGTGTGTTTCCAGGGAGAAATGTGTTACATAAATATGTCACACAGTACTCACCAATGCAGGCGTGGACACGGACTGTCAGCTGGGTCCGTAAAATAACGCTGTGCTTCTTCCCTCTAGACCTGACAGACAGGGGAGAGAGGAAACAAGAGAATTACATTTGAGTCAAAACTAAGTTGTCTAAGTTTTGTCTCTTCTTTGATAGTCAAAAACAGCTGACATGATGACACCGATGCACACAAACATGGGCATGCATTTCATTTATACCCCCATATTGATCCACATCTGATTCTTTAGGACAGACAGCAGAACTACGGCAGACATAACAGGCATTTTCACATGTGCGCACCTCCGCATGGCATCGTTCCCATGAGCAAACACTCATACAAACCCCATTTTCAGTGGGAAAGCACACAAATGTCAAGATAAAGTACAATATCATGTTATGCTATCTGTTATATCCTTACCTCCAAATCGCTAGGAACTAATCAGTGACTTCAATCACTAACAAACTGATACCATCCAGAACACGCAGGGAAAGCATGGCTCTGATAGCATTAACCGCTAGAATTATGCATAACATGCTCTAAGGAAAACACACTCAAACAAGAGAGCACCTGGCCTCTTATCCTTCTATTACACCGTTATCAGCTTTGCTGGGAAATAGAGCAAAATGTTAACACAATCTTTGAGATGCGAACAAACACAAATTCATTTTTCTTTCTTTTCTGGTAGTCTGTTGTGTAAGAATGGCAGTCAAAGCAACTGAACTGTGGGAGGAAAGTTAGGCTAGCATGAAACACATAATGGTGTGGGGTGTTTGTGGTCACACAGTTTAACTGACTTGTTAGTCACAAGGTAGGCCCACTCCAAAGTATCATCTTTTGTGACTCTACTGAGAACCATCATTAATTTTGTTGATTGATCTTCAACATCAAGTTGCCATCAATGAGACTTAAATCAACGGTCGAGATTGTAAAGTCAGTTTGCTGAGATTCTTAGTCAGGAGCTTCCACTTTCTGGACTTCCAGTTTTACTGGGGCATCGAGATAGTCCAGAATAAATGGGGCTCCTTTTTTGGGTCATTAACAGTCTTCTGGGGAAAAAATGGCAATAAAAAATTATCAAGGAGTTGAAAGAAATGAAGTGACTTTTCAGTCAGTATTTTGCAGGTCTAGGCTGAAGCTTTAGCTTATTACACCTACCCTTTTTACACCGAAAAATCTAAATGGCAACACTTCTGTAACTAGATTTTACCAAACAACGACCAAATCACCAAACAAAGAAAAAATAATGCTTCATAAACAATCAATCCTTAATTTTATACCTCGTTAGCATGTCATATTATTTTCATTTTATGCAGCTGAGACAATAGATAGAGTTCAACTTTTAGATTTTTTTACAGATTTTTATTGAAGTAAAACACTGTTGGAAAAGTATTACAGATATCACAGTACCATATGCCGCTTTGGGGCTCCTGCCACTTTTATTTTACACATGAAGGCAGCAGAAGCAGAAAACTTCTAGCTTCTTGACCACAGTCACCTTCAGACTCCACAACCAGCTGCGACTTTTCAGACCCATGGAAGCAAAACTACAAAATGTGTGCTTTTGTGCAACAAATTATGGACCTAACTGTACGTCCATCTTTTATACACAGTCAATGCCTGTGATTGACATAGGTATGATATGTTGAAGGCAGGTGTAAAGGGTTCAAAGGGAGATTGCTTTGCATCACAAGCTACAGCCATCTACAGTGACTTCCAGTGGAAGCAGGGCTATTATTGTAACCCGAGGGCTTTGTTTACTGTCAGCTGTGGTGAGCACTGTCCTACCATAGCTGCAATCACAACACCATCTTTGATATGTGGAAGCATAAATTCAGCTAACACCAACGTGCTCTTTAGAAACCTGCAGATTTGTTTACTGATAGAGAAGTTTCAGTTTTCTGGATCAGTTATTGAGTAAAAACTAGGAAAAAGAACTTTTCTCTTCCATTATTCTGTAAAAGATATTGTTATATCATGTATGACCAGCAGATTTTATGGTTATTTATAAATTAAAACTGTTATTGTGGGATTATAGAGGTGAATATGTGGCTGACTACTATGATGAATGGATCCATTTAAAACAGATATCCACTGCTTAATGTTATTATTTCCCAGATGCTGTTAAAGGGAACCATTGTGTTCACATTATGCTTACAGCTCTTGAATTCTACTGCAAGAGTTTTCTGTGATTTATAATAGTACTTTTTATCCTGTACTGGGCCTTAATGCAGGCTTGCAGTTCATCCACTGTCTGAAACAGGCTCTTTCCCCTCCCATTCAGCTTCTGATTGTTTAGTTTCTTCTGATTGGCTGCCCCTCACAAGGATAAGGTTTGAACGAGAAGTGGGCAGGGCTTCTGTGCTAACAGCTAGAGCTGTGTGCCTAAGATGATATTAGGGGTATCAACCCTCATTCACATCATACAGAGACATAAAAAAAATTGTGAGAACATGCGTTTAGAGCTGTCTGAAGTTTAAACTTTTTGCTCACAGATATCACTCGCATATACTGACCTCATTATTTGCAACTCTGACCAACATTAATATGTGCAGTCAGCAATGTAACAGTATATACTTTATATGACAGAAAAATACGGTAAAGCATTACAGAGCCTATTTAAGATGTAGCTGTAGACACCTAACTGAACTTTAAGCACAAATCAAAGGTGCACTCTGACATTGAGAGATTGGGTTGAGATTAATTTTGTCTTTTAATAACACTATATAGACGGCTTTCATCAAGCAGAATGAATTTAGAAAGAATTCATCCTCACCCTTTGTGACATTTCGCCAAGACGAGGTCAAACCCAAACCAAAAACATTGATTCATTTCTGACTGTCAGCTCATTATGACCTCAGGTAAAGCCACAGTTTGATAGAATGACTGACAGGACTGTCCAATCCAACCAGTTCCTCAACACACATAAGCCTTTCTTCACCTATCTGTCATCTGTCATATGGCTTACCGAGCGCACAAGAAAGATACACACATTTGAAAACAAACAGATAGCTATGCACATGGAAACAACCACTTATAATAAACACAGAGCCCAACAAGGCTCAGGGGTCTGCCATCACTTATCAGGCAGTGGCCCCCAGTCCTAAACAGACTGACATACCTACACAAACGTACATTGTCACACACATGTGCTGCTGCTTAACAGCTGCCTTCTCCGTGTGGTGGTCAGAGCTCTGCTACTTTGTGTATAAACAGCTTTGAGCCAGTGTTTGCCCGTTTGTGTTACAGCTAATTAGCTAAAGTTACAAGGGCAGTTCAGCTAAGCAACTGTTTATACTCAGTTTTTAAAATGAATCTTGGGCAGTCAGATCACAAATGAACAGCGCTAAAGGCAAGTATAAAGACAAGACCACCAAGACACATTGTGATCGCTCAAACCACTTCCCGAGGTGGTCTGCTGAGCCTTTGACCACATATCCTGTGTAGCACAAATGCTAAAGTGTCCTGATCAATCCCGAACACTGGCATAACAGGAAATTCATTCGTGGTGGTCCTATTTGGTCTGGTTGTGCACGTTCTTGGGTGCCACAAATGACTTTATCCTAAAAACTAACCAGCAGGAAGAGCTAGGACAAATATATCAGTTCTTGAAATACTTTGTTTTCTTTGCTAGCCTTTTCTTAAACCAATTTAGAGCTTATCTGACAGCAGATTGATGTAATAACTTCCACGTAATCACTTCTGTTAGCGAGAGATTAGGGAACTCTGACCACAACAGACACTTGAAAACACCCAATAGTTACCAGTGAGCCAGCAAACATGGAGTGATAATGCTATAATAATGCTTGACAGCATTCCTAATTTTAATTTGTTCTATTACCTAATTTCATGATTTCTCAATATCTCAGTTCTATTAATTAATGTTAACAAAATATAGATTTTTTTTTTTGTTACTGTTTACATTTTTTTGATTTACTGTTGCCTTCATATCAACTCAAAGCAGTCTGGCCCTTCTACTCTGACCTCTGCCATGAAAAACGCATTTTCACACAGAGAACTGCTGCTCACAGGATATTTTCTGTTTTTCAGACCATTCTCTGTAAACCCGAGTGACAGCTCTGTGGGAAAGTCAGGAGTTTCTGAAACACTCAGACCAGCCGATTTGGCAAAGACAAAGTCACTTAAATCTTCTTCATCCCTATTCTAATGCTCAGTTTTCATTTCAGCAGGTCATGTTGACCATCTCTACTTGTCTAAATGGGCTGATTAATGAGAAGTTGAACAGCTGTATCTAACATAGTGTCCAGTGAATGTAGCTGGAAGCCACAAAGAGAGGATTGCATAATAATGTTGGAATCAAATTTAGGTTTTGGTTGTAACTTGAATCTTATACAAATTGATCTAATGTTAAACCTTAGTTGATGGTGCTAATATGCTAGCCTCAGGCCCTGAGGTTTTGTCACAGTTTTTAATTGCAGACACTGGCCACCTATCAGAGAAGAAAACTGTTTCCATTTGCAATATAAAAATTAGCACACTTACATGACCTAAAACAATACCATTCAGAGGAAAGGCGGAGAGATGCTAGAGTGCTGCCAGGAAAATTACATGTTATGGGATTTACAACAGATCCAGGGTAAGTTTGCTGTAGCCTAAGTGACACGATGACACAGTTTAAGGAATAAAAAGAAAATCAGGTTGGAAGACAGCTATATATCACCAGGGACTGAAGTAACATTCATATTTAATGGAAATCATATGCCTGTCAACACTCATGAGCCACATAAGAGTTTATGACTTTTGAACAATAGCCAAAGCACATAATCTAAGGTGATTAATTTATTAAATATTCACTTTTCTGAGCATAATCCTAATCCTGATTTACTGTTGTCGTTAAGAGTGATGTCAGTACAGCCAGGAGGTTTGTAGAGGCTTCAAAGCCCTTTTACAAGGTCATCACGCTGTCCTCTCCACATTCAAACTGTAAACTGTGAAATACTGTCACAAAGAAGATGAGAATATTTATCATACAATGGGAGAATAGCTGTTGCTGTAGAAGGGAGGGCACACGTGTCCTGCTTTCCAGAGTGCTTCATACTTTCCATGAACTTGTGCTTCCAAGAAATCCATATCCAACAGCTTGTGATTCTCCCCATTTTATAAGAATGAAGAAACTCAGAAAATATGTGTACGTGTATGAGGGGAGAGAGGGCGCTGGGGTCTCACTGCTTTAGGTATTTTCGACTGGTGAAGAGAGAGAGACTGTTTGGTATAAAGGGTACATGAGTCACTCTCACCCTGTGTCGTTCTGCTGAAAGCCCTCCAGTTCGTCCCTTTGCTCAGCCAGCGAGGACTCCAGATCCAGATAGGTTCCATTGTGGGACAGCTGAAGTGCACAGTCATCAAGCTATGGGATGGCAGAAACAAAATATACAAAGTTAAAGTAAAAAAGGAAATAATACAACAAAAGTGCCACTTATGCACACAGGGATGACCCATTGGGCTCCCTTTGTCTAACGTCCCTTTACTATGTGTATCCATGATTCACACACCCTTAAAAAAAACAAAACTAGAAAAAACAAAATACTTTGAGCCTGTAAAATAAAGCCAGTTTATGGGGTAGGGGTTTGAACACAAGTGTACACAGTGGCTTGTGAAGGGGTGAGAAGCATTTGCAGGGTGCCTCTGCTTTCTGCATTACAAAGCTGTTAAGGGAGTTAACTTGTAATAAAGGCCGCAGAACATGAAACCAAAACCAGAGTGGAACACAGCGAGGGAACGGCACATTTTATTGGATTAAATACTAGCTGCGAAAAATATAACACTCAGTTTGGCTCTATATGTTCGTTGAGCGAGCACAGCCTTGCACATGTCCAAGTATTCGCACTGCCGATTGCTGACTTTCTGATTTTTTTCCTTCTCATCAGCCTCGCCTTCATGCATTTGCATGATCTAAGGTAACACTGCAGAGGGGCCTTTGTCAGAACTGACCCCGTATGCTGTGTAAAAAGAAACCCAGCTGAGTTTGAGACCAGGTGCACAGTAATATATCTACCCGCCACTGGCACTGATGTTTATGAGTACAGTCACGGGTCAATAGCAGGTGCGAGCATCCATCCCAGAGACAACTCTTAAAAAGCAACTTAGGTCATTAGCTCGCAACAATCGGCTCTGAGTTTTTGCAACTGAATACTGAAGCTGCTGCTGAAGTACGAATAGGTGAATGAGATCAGAGTCACGCATTGGTATGTAGCAGCTTGGTGGCATCAGTGGGTTTAACTTAGATTGGCCTCTGGTGTGCTGCCAAATCCACACCCACCCACCCAGACAATCCATTCAGGCTGTGTGACGACAATTTCTGACCACAGATCACAAGACCTGCTGCTGCTCTCTGTCCATTCCTCCCTTTCAGTCCTAAACAGAGAGACGGACTGTCGCATGGACTCACAGCATAAATATAACCTTGCTATATTTACTCTCCTCTGAGGCAGCATGCACACTGGAGCGCAAGGGTGGGTGTGTCTATGGGGGCAGGCAGCACTGCCCGAGCCAAAGTATTGGAAAAGGGAACCTAAGAAGCAGCAGGTTAGGATTATTTAGGTAATCCCAGAAACATAACAATTGATAAGGACACAATGAATCCATCTGTGCCAAACCTTCTAAGGCTGAAGGATGACACCAGTGTGGAAGTGCCAGACGCTGCAGTTCCTCTATTGGCCATTCAAGGCTGCCTCCCAATGTAAGTAGACTCATGTGATAAAATATTTATAATAGTATTCTATGTAGGGTGCCCCCCTTCATGAAAATTCTGCATTTTGGGTTTTTTTTTATAGCTCATCCATCTGGATGTTTGAGTTAGGGGCGTGGCCACATTGATTGACAGGTGTGCCAGAGCCTGCCTGGCCTCATTCACCATTCCAAGTCACTGGGTTGGAGTTCTTTACTGGGTGCACGCTGTTGGTGCCTCTTGGAGGATTTTCAAACAGAATATGTAACTAATATTATGGCTTGTTGTGCAATGTCCACAGAAACAGTTTGTGCACTCTACCCTCTCATCCACCCTTTCATCCAGAAACTTCTGGCTTCAAAAAGACAACATGGTGGAAAACAACACTAACACTGCTTCAAAACCAATCTAAAACCAGGGAATGATATCATGGCGGTTATGTCCATGATTTATACTGTCTATGACAGAAGCACATAGTGGTT
This sequence comes from Tylochromis polylepis, assembly GCA_015107715.1. Lineage (NCBI taxonomy): Eukaryota > Metazoa > Chordata > Actinopteri > Cichliformes > Cichlidae > Tylochromis > Tylochromis polylepis. Next base: position 8,431 of record VVHJ01044776.1, on the reverse strand, counting down.
TTTTCAAGTTTAAAAAAAAAAAGTTAACTCTAGCAAAGGCATATGTCTGTGAAGGTTCTCATTCATCCAGGTCATGGTAGTCTAAGGAGCTTGGAAAGAAAAGCGTCTGGACTTCTCTAAGTTTCTGTCTGCTATCTATAATCCAGTTTTGAGATCCCTTCCCAGATGCCTTAACACCCACTCACATCCTGGGCCGTTTGACCTCAGGTAATCACATGATAGAATGGGGATAGGTCTCACACCCGAAACCTTGGCTGATTGAGACCCACACCCGTTTTCACACCTGGACTCGTGTGATTAGGTAGAGGATCAACAGGGGGGCCATGACCCTCCTGGGAGACACTCCCACAAGGCTTTAAATTCTGGGACTCTCCACCATTTGCTCTTAGAACTGAAGAAGCTTCTCGGATGAGAGGTGAAACGTTTTCAAGAAACTTAGAGAAGTCCAGACGCTTTTCTCTCCAAGCTCCTTAGACTCTAGCAAAGGCACCATGCTAACAATAGGTTGCCATGTTGGCATGGTAACGTGCTAGTTAGCAAACAATGCATTATTTGACAGGGTTTAACCACTGTGTGGAAGTTTTCAATACCAACGCTGGTGTTGGTGTTGGATCAGTACGTTTCTATCCTCCAAGTTTAGTATGTAGCCCGCTGAACTGTGTTAAAATAAAGTAAAGGGTTTTTTTGGAAATGAAAAAAATATATAAATAAACTTTTAGACAGGTACATTTAGATTCCAGGTAAAAAATAATAATAATAATAATTAAAAAAAACCAATTCAAAATACACAAACAGCTGAAAGGTGTGGGGGTTTTGTAGTAAATAATTATTGTGGAAAGTAAAAAAATCACAGTGATTTAGTGGTCATTAAAATGTATCCAGAATTTGTAAATTGATGATGATTCATCTCATAAATCATGACACACTGCTCTCCCCTAAATATACTTGCCTATATAGGTTAAAAGTATCCGTATTGATATTTATTTATTTACTTGGTATTGGATCGATACCAACATTTGCAGTATTGCACTGCAATGATGGTGAAAAATCAGAATATCAACAAAGTCATTACAATTCATCCCGAGATGGGCATCATTTTTGCATGCCCTATTTTATTTCCATCTGAGGCTGTTAAGACAGTTCACTGAAAAGCACAGATGTCATCCTCACAGTGGAAAAAGTCAGGGGATCAGAAAACTCACAGGGATTCATTGTCTTTGAAGCAAACACACCAGACCACACTGCCATCCCTCAAAACCCGTGAGGCTGCCACCGTGGCTCAAAATGTTAACCAGCTGAAAAGGAAATGCAAACACTTTAAAGGTAATCTCTGCGCTCCATAAATAGTTTCCCAACTGTTAAACCCAAGGGTGATGCTATTGTCCTTCACACTTTTCATGTGCGTGAGATTTGGTAAATCTCAGACAGAAGCAGAGGGGGTGGAGACAGCAGGCAGGTGAGGGTGGGGTTAATCACCCTCCGTCCCAGTGCCCTGGTTTTTCATGGAAGGAATAAAACAAAACAACAAAACATATCTTGGGTCTAATCTGCTGCCATTATTCAGCATTTATTTTCTTTTCAGCAACATCCCACACTGCCCTCCTTTACCTCCACACAAGCACACTAACACTGCTTCAGCAGCGAGGAGGGAGCTTGGTTGTCCAAATGATGTCTCTTTTTTCTGAAACATGTTTGTTTTTGTTCTTTGTTTTTTGTTTTGTTTTTTACTGGG